>APFE031239088.1:102202-130072 GCA_000404065.3 Pinus taeda
TTTATTTATATTTTTATTTATTTACCATACCTTTTGAGTAAGTATAAAAAAATGTTTTATTTATTTACCATACCTCCACTTTACTTATATTTTTATTTGTTTACACCGTTGTATGTATATAATTTTATTTGTTTACACCGTTGTATGTATATAAGGTGACTTATGGAGTTAATATAAAAAATGTTTTATTTATTTACCATACTTTTCATTTATTTATATTTTTATTAATTTAGGATACCTCTTTTATAAATATGGTATTTGGGCCATAGGATTCACTTAAATAAAACCTATTCTTGAAATAAATAAAACCTATTCTTGAAAATGGGCGAATGGATTCACTTAAATAAAACCTACTCTTGAAAATGGGCGAATGGAAGGTTGTATCTCCTAATTTCAAGGGCTAAATTTACCTTTTTTACCCTCTCCCTTAAAATAAGGTGGGCTATTTGAGGTGATTTTTAAAAATGTACTATGATACAATATTCGCCCACTAAAAATTTAAAACCCCTTAATTTCGTCAAAGGGCGAACATTCGCCCCTAAAATTTTCTATGAACATGGGTACTCCTTGGATAACGAATTAAATTTTGCATCCAACAAGTACTCCTGCTCAAAATTTGAGTAAAACATTAGGGAGATAAGTTGAAAATATGAGTTGAAAAAGTAGTTTTATTAGTTTATTATTTTTTAATATTTTTACTTTTTTACTCCAAAAATGGTGAATCATCCCCCATGGTTGACATCATCATCTTGAATCCTATTGGTTATTATAAATTTTATTTTGGTTGTACATTTTTCTTAGGAGGCCCATTTTAGACCTCAAATTTCCCCTAATGTAGCTCCCCCAATCTGGTCCAGAAGGTCATCAACCTATGAGATTGGATACCTATTCTAGATAGTGATCTTTTCCAGCTCCGGATAGTCAATACAAAACCTCCAAGTTACATCCTTCATCTGTACCAACATGATCAGGCTCCCATAGAGTAATGAACTCAGCCTGTTTCCCTTTCTGCAACATCTCCTAAATCTTCCTTTTGATTTCGTCATTCTCCATAATAGAGCATTTGTATATTAGTTCATTGGGTAGGAGTGCGTGCGAGGTCAAGTCAATAGAGTGCTTGACTTGACAATGTTGGGGTACCCCTGTGGGTGAGGTTTCGATGTCCCTATACTTCTCCATGACCTTGTTCATATGTTTCTTCTATGTGGAGGAGCCCTACTTGGAGTTTGTGGAGGTGGCCACAATCTCCTTCTTTCCTTGAGGGCGAATCATGAGGAAGGAAAATTTCCTCATCTATGAGATGATCTTACCACATTTCTTTGCAAAGATCAAAGAGATGGTGGTAGGCAGTGATACCTATGGTATCCTGTACAACTTATTGCCCAAAGTAATAATAACAGTGTGAGGCCTAGACTCATAAGCATGATGCTTCCACAAGTATGGCTAGCCTGATAATACATCACAAACATTAAGAGGAGAAAAATCACACATTACCTCATCTGTGAAGGGCTTGATGATGTAGGGGAGGCAAAATTGTTCTCTCATGTGAGGATCTCATCCCTGGTGAAGCCACCTGATGGTGTATCATTACAAGTATGGTGTGGTCAGTATGCCTAACCACATAACGACCTCTGTTGAAATGAGGTTCTTTTGGCTCCCGCTGTCAACAATGAACTGCATAGGGGAAGAATTCACCCACATATGTGAGTGAAAGAGGCGCTCCCCCTCCTCTGAATCTTCAGGCTCAATATTTTAGATCTTGGTGGTGGAAATGGTGGCACTAGTCTCCACATCAATAATCTACTTCCCTTTGTCATTCCCCTTGTTAAGTTCTAACTAAGATTTGGAACATGCATCTAATTTGGAAGCCTTCAACTCAGCCACCAGTGACTGATTGGATCAACACTCACTCGTGTTTTGAGTGGGGCTCTTATGGAATTCACACCACTTTCCTGTGTCCCCCTTTATCTTCATAGTGTTGTTCTTTTCTTGTAGCTTTTACGGATTGTCTTGGGTCACCCCACCTTGGCTTTGTCTTTTGTTTTACAGTTTCGGGGTACCTTTCCCTTGCTTCAGATTTCTAGGTCCAAAGTCTCACTTCTTATGTTTAAACTTCTGCTCGATCTTGACAGCATATCAATATGCGGCACCACATGAGGAGACATCAAGTACTTCCATTTCATCATGGGTGCACTTATGTATATAGTAGCAGTACTTGAGTACCAAATCCCACTCAGAATACTTTATACCCAGCTTCGTAAAGCATTTGTGAACTCCAACACATCTTGGTCCCTTCCCTACCGCAATGTGGTCCACTTTATGTATTTATCTTCATAGATCCTGACAGGGTAATATTGTTCCTTAATGGTGCCTTGGAAAGAATTCCAAGTAGGTGTGGCTGAAAAGAGTGAGGATTCCCTCTTGTCCATTTTCTCATAGTAGGTTTCCCACTAGTCCTTGACATGCGGGGCAGCCTTGAGGAGTGCAAAATTAATATTTTCCCGATTGGAAAGGTCATGAACCAAAAAATATCCTTCCAATATATAACCATCTATCTATGACATTTGTATCTATTTGGCCTTCAAATATGGGAGTGTAAAAGTTAACTTGTACCTTAAAAGGAGTGGTGCCTCCAAAGTGGCTGTTTGGTGCCTCCAAAGTGGCTGTTGGATGAAGATGTGTCACTTCTGGGTAGTCGCCAAACGATCTGTGAAAAGTTATCCATCATTGTGTTCCTCTGTTGCTGAATAGCCTCCTCGAGCAATATTTTGAAAGGATCTCTTGCTCGCTAGTATTTCTTTTCTTTTGCCATGGGAGTTCATGAAGGTTTGAGGTTGATATTGTAAAGGTTCAACTAGTTCGAGATCTAACTCCTTATATCCTGACCTCGTTGCCAACATGTAAAGAAAAACATAGAAAGAGTAGACCGCTCTGATACCATTGATCAAGACTCATTCAGGAATGCAACAAAATACAAATACAAATATAAACATAAACACATAGATGTAGCATAAATAAAACTTCATTTCATTAATATCAAAGAACAAAAATATTCTTACATATAGAATGGAAATCAACTAGCCCGGGTGATGGTAGCTTATCTATGAGAAGAGATGTGGAGGCTACATGCCTCTTAAATTGTTACAATGGGGCTCAAAGTCTTATTTATCATTGAGAAACAATGGAAAATCCTAAACATCCAGAAACATAACCATAGGAGATGAAGTGCCAAACCTATAGGCCACGTTGGGGTGAATTGGTACATCAACTTCTTAGGGTCGTAACTTTGGCATACGATCTCTATTTGACATGTGAGATACCTCATTAGAAATATCTATCCAAGGACGACAACTTTCGACTAAAAACAATTTGTGAGTTTTCCAAAAAAAACCATTGTTTAGGGCCTCAAAACGGCTCTAAAAGTTCAGGACTCGAAAAAATGTCAAAAATAGTAAATTGTGCTACAATTAAGGAAACTGAAATTGTGCTATGACTAAGGAAACTAAAAGAAACAATGGTGGGGGTCCAAATGGAATAGGTAGTGGCTACCAATATTGACATGGATTAAAGATACATAAAATATTGTATGAATCTTGGAGTGGGTTGGAAAAATTGGTTTGTAGACAACATTACCAATGTTTTGTATGATATGATAGGGCCCATAGAACATAGCAACTAGCTTCTCGGTAACTTTATATTTGGGTGATTTTTGTTTATAATACTGCAGGAAAAGGAACACTTGATCCTCTTTAGAGAAATAACGTTCATATATGTGGTTATGATCTTGTTGTTTGATTAAATTTTGCATCATAACCAAGTTTTCCTTAAGCATATAGATAATAGCATTTCTAGTGTGAAGTGTTCTATCTATTACATGAACCGTGTACATGCATGGTAAATAGGATGCCACATACAAGGGATTTTACCCATAAACCACTCCATAAGGTGTCATTTTGGTAGCTTCATGACAAGTGGTATTGTACCACCATTCAACAAGGGGAATCCATTGTGCCCACTAGTGTGGCTTCTTAGAAGCAAAGAATTTCAAATAGGGTTTTGAATTTTTATTGACTACTTATTTCAACATAGATTTGAGGATTATATGCATTGCTAGTATTTAGATGTGTACCTTGAAGTTTAAATGTATCATGCCAAAATTTATTTGTGATTTTGGAGTCTTGCGGAGGCAATGGAAGTGGGCATACCATGTAGCTTAAATATTTGATCCATCAAGGCCTGGAAAACCAAGGAAGGAGTAAAAGGATGAGTTAGAGCACAAAAAATATTAGCACTTCCATAATCACTATTTTTTCCCACTTTTGGAAGTCCCACAATAAAATCCATTGAAATTTTGTCCTTATATATTTGGGATTGGTAGAGCCTCACTACCCTTGGCAACTTTATTCTCTCTGCAATGTTTCTTTTGAAAGCATCATATAATGCTTCAAAATCTTAGATATGTATTTTCATTCCTTCCTATAAGAATGAACACTTGTTTATTTCATAGGTTTTATGAAAGCCAAAGTGACTTTCTATCGGTATTGAATCTTTTTCCAAAACAAGGTGCTCTTTACACTACAATGTATCATGTTCACATGTATATTTTTTAGGAACATTCTTTGCACCCTTCTTATATATGATCTCATAATCATATCCTAATATCTTGTTGACCCATTTATGTTGCTCTAGTGAAGAAAATTGGTGTTCAAGGAATTAATTTAGATTATGATGATTATTCTTAATTGAAAATTCCTCCCTATGAGATATGGTCATCCCACCTGAAGTATAACCATTATATCCTTCACACATGTGAATTTCCCCAAATTGTGGTCACACAATTTTTTACTGCTGAATGCCAATCATTCTTGTATTGATACTACTCATAAACCTCTTCCTAAGGCATCACATTCCAAGAAAAAAATCATATCAAATTTATGCACTACTAATAATAGAGTAGTGCACATTGCTTTCTTTAAAGCAATGAATTCCTACACAGTTTCCTCACTCCAAACAAAGGCATTCTTTTTAAGGAGTTAAGTTATGGGAGTTGCAATATTTCCATAATTTTTCACAATTTTGCTACAATACACTCTAATTCCTAAGAATTCCTTCGTTCTTTTTAATGTATGGGGACATGGACAATCTTACATAACATCCAGTTTCTTGGGAGCAACTTGTATTGCTTCCTAACTTACAATATGACCCAAAAGAATAGTTTTTTTGCTTCACAAATACTTGGTTGTCTTTCAAGATTACAAGCACTTATCAACATGCTCTATGTGTGATTCCCACTCTTTTCTATAGATCAGTATATAATTGAATAATACCAACACAAAAATATGTTAGAAGGGCCTTAAATATTGTTCATGAGACTCTTGAAAGTGGATGCATAATTATAAAGACCAAAAGCCATCACTAGATACGCATAATGACCTTCATGTGTTCTAAAAGTTGTATTTAGGATGTTTTCCTCTTTAATCTTGATTTGGTGGTATCTTGAGTGTAGATCAAGCTTAGTGAAAAACATTTTCTCCATGAATTTTATCCAAGAGATCATTGATAATTGGGATGGGAAATTTGTCCTTGATTTTCAACTTATAAAAAGCCCTAAAATCAAGACACATGCACCAAGTGCCTTCGTTATTTAATATGATGAATACTAATGATAAGTAAGGGATTGCACTAAGATGTATAACCCTTTCCTCTAAGAATTCCTAAATTATCTTTTCTATATCATTATTTTGTGCAAAAAGGATGTTGATAAGGATCTATGTTTGGTGGTTGAATTATTGGAATCATGGGAATTACGTGGTCATGTTCTCCTCAAGAAGGGGGTAAAACTTGTCTGAGAGGCCTATTGATGTTTGAAAAGAACCAACTACAAATCTACATGTACTTTGGCATTAATTTAGGAAATAATGTTAGGTTGGCTTGAACTGACTATTTCATGGGAGTCTGTTTGAAGCCCTTAAAGGGTCTATATATGTCCTCTTTAGTGAAACACATATATATTTATTTGAAATCCACTATAACTTGTCCCAATGTGTGTATCTATCCTATTTCCAATACTATATTGCAACCACCCATGTGGATGGAGAATAGATGGTTTTGGGATGATAGTCTCCCATCTATAGTTTGACATTTTCACATTGCCCCCACATTTCGTTATACCTCCATTTGTGATCATGATTTGAAATTTTTGCACTAGGTGTACAAAACAATGGGTTTCTTATGTGGTTCTATTGTAAATGAAATTGTGAGTACTACTATTATCAACTAGGACCATAACCTTCTAGTGTTAGATGTAGCTTGTGAGTTTCAATATTTGTGGAGTTGAAATGCCTGATAATGCATGCAGGGAGATTATGGGTTCTTCAAAAGGAAATGATTGTTCAATATATACCTGATTTTGAGTGTGGACATCTTCAACTTGTAATATCAATAACTCTTTAGTCTTTATGTCTTCTATTATGGTCTGAGTAATCATATCAATTTGGAATAATTTATATTCTTTAAACCCATGACCTAAAGCATATTTTTCATCACAATTGTAATGACTTCCATGTCTTTGATAGTATACCATTTTTATTGGAGACAACATTTGTACCTTTACGAGATGAGTAGGAGTTTTTCTTGGTTAATTACCTTGTGGATTACGAGTGAAATAAATGAATTCTTGGGTTTTTTATTTTAGAAAATTATATATTAGAGAGCAATGGTACATGTAAATATTGTATAAAAACAAACACACAAAACGCATAATACAAGAGAGACATAGATATACGTGGTTCACCTAATTTGGGCTACGTCCATGGAGAAACAACCAGTCCTTCCTTTTATATTCACTCTCACACAATCTCCTCTCTGTTTCTCGTTCAAAATACACATCTACATAACCACAATATAATTCCCTCATATATAGTGAGGGGTTTCTTTCTATGGAAAAAAAAACTATAAATTAAACATAACCTCCATCGTCATATCATCCACCTAATTAACGACTCAGTTTGATTATGATTTTACCATATTTTACAAGTCAATTTTAGATATATTTTTAGCTTCGGGGGTGTTGCCCTCGAACCCCTGCCAGGGCGGGCAATGGAAATTAAATAGTTGGTGTTTCTGCCCTATTATGAACTAGGTTCTAATGCATTGATACCTCTGAAGGAAATCAGGCTCCATATCCAACAATCTCCCACTTGGACACTCATTATAGCAACTCCATCGTTTCTTCATTTGTTGGACAATTCTTCCACTTTGTACCTGGTGTTGAAAATATAAATAAGAAATGATAAAAAGAGAATCCAGAATATTCCAATTTTAATTTGTCCTTGAATTAAAATTGTGGATTAAATTCGAATTTAGTCTCAACAGCTGCTTGAAAATAATCAATTAATTCATTATGGATTAATTAGTTGGAGAAATTCAAGTTAGAAGTCTTTCTATAGTCATTCAACAATTATCCCTTAAATTAAGGAGATTATCCCTTAATTAAGGAGATAAGATTGAGTTATATTTTAGTTGTAATTAGTTAACTTAGTTTACTGAGTTAAGTTCGGTTAAATTAGTTCCAAACTATTTGAGGAAATAATTGTGAGTTATCAATCAGTTGATGCATGCATGCACTCAACTAGTGTACTCCAGATAATTGAAGATTCCCTCATCAGAAACTCATGCATGTCTATTATGAGAAAGACCTAGTTGAGCTAAATGTCAAGGACAATGTACTATCAGTTGCATGTGTTTTCCTATAAAGGAAACTCATGAATGCAGTCAAGGTAAGTTTCCTTGAGGATTGTGCAGTTCTGACATGGTGTAGGGTCAGTGTGAATGATCGGTCTTCCACTTGGTAACAGGAGGATCACCCAGGAGAAAATGCGCATGGAAATATGAGCTTGGAGGGCAGAGGAGAAGGCTTGTGAGAAGCTTTGTTTGCCTGTGAGCATCTAGGAGGGTTGTACTAAGAGTTGGCTAGTTGTGAGAGCTAAGGCTTTGTATAATCTTGATGCATTTCCACCTTGTATGATAATACAGATAGTGGGGTTTTTAGCTAAGGCTTTCCCCTGAGTATTTTCTATGTTTCACATGCATTGATTCTTCTTCTTCTAGTTATATGTGTTCAACTCTGATTTATCTCGATCTTTAAGCTTCCGCAAGTTTGATAGTAGAAGTAGATTATAGTATTTTTCTTTGGTATATTGGATTATCAAGTTGATCTACAGTAAGATTTTCTACATAGATCTCAGAGGTATATTTGTAGAGAATTTGCAAGAAATTCCACATGGTATCGAAGCCAAGTTTATTGGAGCTATGAATAGTATACGGAAAAGAGAATTTGAACTTTAATGTTTGGGGTTGCAGGTGCAAAATCGAATTCTTATCATACTTCAAGGTGGGCCAATGGAGTTCTATGGCTTGAGACTCGAGTATGCCTTGGAAGGAAGCTCAAATTACATAGCATGGAAACATCACATGGAGGCTATATTAGAAGACAATGGCTTGAAGGATTCCATTGATCAAGAAATCCCAAATCCAGGTTCAACTAATGCACAAGAGTTGGCTAAGTGGAAGAAGTGTGTGGTGAGGGCGAGATGGCTCATCCTTAAGGGAGTTCGAGACCATATTGTCTCGAGTCTCCATGGGAAGGATACTCCATATTCAATGTGGAAGACATTGAAGGACCTCTAACAGAACAATAGTGACTAGAGGAAATTGGTGCTCAAGGATAAACTTCAAAGAGTTAAGATGGAGAATGGCGATACTATTTCCACATATCTAAACAAGATCACCACTTGCAAAGATGAGCTTGGAAGTGTGGGAATAACTACTGCCGATGATGATATGGTGAGCCTTGCTCTCCTTGGCCTTCCAAAGAGCTAGAATAGCTACCATGACTCTATGAATGGAAGGGAGAAACTGCTAGATTGGGAACGATTGTGGTTAAATCTCATGCAGGAGGAGATCAGGAGGAGCACATGAGATGGTTCTTCATCCAAGGATGATGATGAAGAAAATTTGGCCTTAGCAAGTAAGGCAAGGAAAGGGAAGGGGAAGGTGTCCCATTCTAAATCGAATTCTTCTCATGGAGGGATGAAGGGTGACAAGTCTAAAGTGAGATGCTTTAATTGTCGCTAGATGGGTCATTATGCAACTAATTTCCAATCAAAGAAGTCCAAGAAGGGATCCTCGAACGGATTGGAAGGTGAAGCATTAGCCTCTCAGTTCGAAATGGACTTTACTCTCATCGCATGCATGGTGTCATCGATGATGGGTTGTGGTTGGTGTCTTGACAATGGAGCCTCATTCCACATGACCAGCAATAAAAGTTTATTCAGTGCCTTGGAGGAGAAAGACCTCAAGATGTGCATCAAGATGGGTGACGCTAAAAGGTTTAGTGTTTCAAGAGTGGGCACGGTTGCTTTTTAGAGGGAGCATGGAGCTCCTGTCACCTTGACAGTCACAGGGAAAATTTTAAGAACCCCCCCTAAATTTATATGTATAATAAATGGGCAAATCTCCATGGTATATAGGAAAAATGGAAGGCGATTTATCAATAATATAATATGTATATATAATTTTTTGGCGAATCTCTCACCAGGCATGGCGAATATTTTACTTAATTATAAAATCTTGTAAGATCTTGGTGAGTCTTTCACTAAATAATAAAACTTTGTAAAGTCCTAGTGAATCTTAGCATTGTGAACTCTTAGACAATTTTTTGAAAAAGTATAAAACCATATATGACAAGAGCCACATGGTGGCAATATCACTTTTTTTTTCACATTTCCACGACATGGAACTTGTTTATAAAATTATAAAAAAAGCCAACCAAGTCCCTTATAATATGCAGGTAACCTTATAACGGAGTCTGATACCTCTACTATGCTTCTCTTCATTCAAGTGTCATAGCTGCTATGCTTAATAATATGAATCACAACTCTCTCAGAACTCAACTCTATAATGTAATTAAAACCTTTGGAAATTGAATCTGACAACTCTATAAAAAGGATTAGTGAAATAGAAGCTTTTGTGAATGAGCCCACTTACTATCACTGCTAAACAATCAATCTAGACTATGAAGTCTTCCATCTTGATCACAATCGTGCTCACGATCAAAGGAGTGCGACCACCTGGCCTGACATAATGGCCATCATAGCTTCCAATAATCAACAACCACCTTCCAAGAACATCCTAGCTCATGTCTCGTGAATTTTATTCATCAATCTTAACTGATATAAATATTATAAAGATAATATTAGAATCCTCTCGAAACTCATTGTTAATACAAGGGTAAAGGAAATTTTCTAGCTCAAGGCACTAGCCAATACCAACTTTGGTATTTGTGACCCCTTTGTGGGGATGCACCTACCCTGCCCCGTTGGGTTTCTGCCTTGTAACATCGTTCAAGGATCACAAGACTTTCCAATCTTCCTACTCCATTAGACACACTTTATATGCTATACATAGTGAATGGAAGAGAAGCATTATAGAACACACAATTTCACAGAAGGGAGAAAAATCTCAGTCAGTTCAATATCAAAATCTTAACCACTGATTAATAAAGAATAACAAGTAGTGTAATGAATTGTTCTGAGTTATTTATTTACAAGCTGTAAAGAATGTAGTGGAATGGAAAATATTACTTAGGCAACCCTTCAATATTTTCTATTAATATGTACATATGAAATTAAGAGCATTTTTTAATACAAAGTTTCATTTTCTCTTGCCTCCATTTTGACAAATCAGTGTGAAATCAGTGTCACTTTGAATCTCCTTTCCTGTGTGGATGTTTTGACAAATCAATGTGAAATCAAAGTCACTTTGAATTTCCCTTCTTGCGAGGGATCACATCCACAATTGATTAGTAAAAAATAATCTACTATATATTATGTTCAAGAAACTGACTGCAATCTACAGTAGAAATGAGACCTCAATTCTTATTTTGAATTTGAATATCTCAAGACAAAATAAGAGATAAAAATGCATATGGCCTTAGAAGCTAGAAAACAATCACTCCATCATTATAGGACCACCTAGATTTCGGCACTTAATCTAAATAATGGCACTAGTTGCAGTGCTTATTTGCATTAACACCATGGAAAAGCAACAATAATGTTTCAAAGCACACTTACTGGAAAAGTTGTAACGTTCTGAGAATATTTAATGATAGCATCTGAACCTTGTAGCTATGGTGGGGAAACTAGGGAAACCAAATCTTGGAAGATATCTCATACCAAATCTGAGAAAAAAATAAAAAAGGGAAAAAATCAAAATCTATAAATCAAGCAATGAATTGTTTACAAATCCTTTAACTAACAGTTAAATTGTGGTGATATATTTAAATATTTAGTAAGAGGGGAACTTCAAACCATAGAATATTACGCTTGTCATTACTGTCATCCCTCAATGACTGAGATTACAAATCAATACATCTGGAAAGATTGTAAGAAATTCTGTGAAATAGTAAAGCATAACGTCTATTTTGAAGCAACAAAATCAAGACATTAGTACATCAAGAGCTATAATTGATACATAATCAATGAATCAAGTCCTTGTATGGCACAGGCTTGTTTCACAACCTCTATTTTCTCAATAACAAAATCAAGACATTGTATGTGGTTATTGCTAAAAGGAAACTGCATTCTAATTTGGAAGAGGATCTTATCAAAAGACATGGATTTATTCAAAGCTACAAAGCCTAATGGGTTATTGAAAAAATAAGTTGGAATATGGGATCATGATACTTAAATTGAAAAAATATGCTTTCCTTTTAGAAACATTACAGTTATACAATGTTTTTTGAAAGCATTAGAATTTGAAATTGCGCCTTTCTATCGAGACAAATTTTCATTAACAGAATGTACTTTCCTACTTGAAACATTGTAGATATCCAAGAAAAACTTGAAAAGCATAAGAGAACTTAGCATAATGTACTTTCTTTCCTTCCTTAACATTCTTAAAGAGTTGAGGTTCCCCAAGTCATCAGGTAACTTTCGAAAGAAATGACAGTTAGTAATAGTCCAATTCACAACTGAAGATGTGTCATAAATACGAGGGGGCATCTCCTCCAAATCACAAAAGTGCTCTAGGTTAAAATCTAGAATTATTGGGAGCTTAATGCTTGACTGGGTGTTATTGAACCCAAACATTTTTCCAATATTCACTAAAAGCGTAAAGATAGCTTCTATAAGTTCTACATGACTTTACTATACTCTTGAAGTGGGAGCACATGTAGCCTCTCCAAGTGATTAGTCTTAAAATAAGTGAAGATAAGGCCAATAGATCATTCAGTGTGGATCTCTTTAACCCATAATTGAATACTATGTCTCTCTTGAACCCATAATTGAATACTATTAGGACTTTCAAATTTTTCATGGAACTCAAAAATTGTTGGAAGAAAGTAGTTTGCTTCCAGAAAAGAATAAAACTAAAGCCTCTGCTTGAGGAAAATTGATGTCACACCACTAATACTTCTCCATGGAATCTATATAGGTAAACCACAAATGAATAATTCCATTAGAATATTTTGTTTATTGAATACACAAAAGAAATCATTGCATTTCTAAATATCTTTTCAAATCAAAATTACTAAAATTACATATTGATAACCTAGTGGGTGTAGGATAAAATTCACTCGTGTCATTCATAGAAATCATGAGAAAAAACCTAATACTTTATATAAAACCAAGAAAAATTCAAATTCATCACTTCTAGGGACCTCGTAACCACCCTGTCAATACACAAGTATGTTCCTGTTTGTAGTTAGAAAAATTACCCAAATTACAATCTGTTTACTCCAGCATATGTTGGAAAGTTATAGAAGGATTACTAGTGCAATCAATCCATTCCTTTTAGCCCTGGATTTGTTTCAGTTTAAAACAGAAGTATACAAATATACTTGTCCAATGTCTATGCTTTAACCATTCACCTTAAGATGTTTTTACAATATAATTTCCTAAGTCTATTTAATATCTTCATTATCATAAAAACCAACCTATATCCATCTTAACTCCACATCTACCACTCTTAGGGGGATGAAATCTATTTATCCCTCTGAGCACTTGGTAGACCCAGAATTAAGATGGATCTAAGATGATAAAATTTCCGCTTTAAATAGTCTATGCTCACATGAATACCATGGTATTACCATGGGTTATCATAAACCTGGAGCTTAAAAATTACTATTAGTAATTTATAAAAATTAATAAAATTAATAATTGATTTTTATTTTATTTTTTATTTTAACCAAGTTAAAATGTTTAACATACATTAAATTACAAAATCCATTTTTACTCGATCCACCAAGCCCCGAAAGGGATCAAATATTTTTTCACTCTATGCTAGTTTGCATATCACGATTTTTGATCCCAATGGATCTATGTTGGTTTAATTCCCCCATTTAAATAGGCTACATTCCACGTGAATACCATGGGTCAATACCATGTGCCATTTTTATTTTTATTAATACTAATATTAGAGTTAATAATGTTTTTTTGCATGGTATTAATAATAATCTAGCCCATGGTATTTGACCCATAGTATTTTGCCCATAGGTTTCACCTAAATATAACATATTTTTTTAGTGTTCTTAAATATAAGGTGACTTATGGAGTAAATATAAAAAAATGTTTTATTTTTTTACAATACCTCTCGTTTATTTATATTTTTATTAATTTACCATACCTCTCATTTATTTATATTTTTATTAATTTACCATACCTCTTTTACAAATATGGTATTTGGCCCATAGGATTCACTTATATAAAACCTCTTTTTTGAGCCTTCATAAATAGGAAGAGGGTTATGGACTAAATATAAAAAGAGGTTTTATTTATTTACCATACCTCCACTTTACTTATATTTTTATTTGTTTACACCCTTGCATGTATATAAGGTGACTTATGGAGTAAATATAAAAAAATGTTTTATTTATTTACCATACCTCTCATTTATTTATATTTTTATTAATTTACCATACCTATTTATAAATATGGTATTTGGCCCATAGGATTCACTTAAATAAAACCTATTCCTGAAAATTAGGGCGAATGGAAGGTTGTATCTCCTAATTTCAAGGGCTAAATTTACCTTTTTTACCCTCTCCCTTAAAATAAGGTAGGCTATTTGAGGCGATTTGTAAAAATATACCATGATACAAAATATTTGCCCACTAAAAATTTAAAACCCCTTAATTTCGCATAAGGGCGAACATTCGCCCCTAAAATTTTCCATGGGGTTCCATGGGGTTCACCCTCTAGTGGAGTCTTTGGATATGGTCTCAAAATTAATTTGGAGTCACTAGGTGAATGATTTCAACCTTCCTGTATCTCATCGTTGTCCACCATCAAAAATCAGATCTAGATCTGAACATCGATGATATTTCCCAGGGAATACGAAACCTTTCGCTCATTCCCCAATATGGTCACCACTATGTTATCACCTGGATTGAACCTTAGGTTGAAGGAAGGCAATGCCAGGGTAACCACAAACCACGCTTATCTAAGTAGCTAGCCCTACTAGGCTAGGATAGGGCTCTCTCCGTAAGGATCTCAGCCAAGATGACTGGATTCGGAAAATGATGTTAGGCTAGGTATAGTATCACAAGGTTTGATTTGATTTTGAAAGGGTTTTGTTGGATCAGGAGGAGCTGGACAGTTTGGGCAAGGAAATTAGGTCAAAATTGCAGGGTTTCGATGGGGCAAGGTAGGCACAAGGCTCAACACTCTAGGGTTTTATGGGTGAAGTGATTCAAGATAGGTGAGGAGCCAGAAAGAGCAAGTGAGCAATATGGATTCTTCCTAAACTCAAGAAAACATAGACTATGAAATGTCTACCCAAAACAGAGCATAAAGATATGGATTCTGCCTCTCAGACTTGTATACATTCACATAAAGACAATGAAATGATGAAATGGAGTGAACAATACATTCTAACACATGAAAACATAAGAAAATTTGAACTAAACATCATACCACATGGATCCCAAAGAAATAGCTGCAACTTTTCATTAATCTCCTACTAAAACTAATACAAAATGATGTCTCTTCAAAGCATAAGCATCCCACTAAGTCCAACCCATTAAAATGAGAAAGAAGAAGAAGATATAGACATTGCTTCAACCTCCTCCCGTCCTCAGGGGTTGAATCCCTAAGATGAGGATCTAATCTAGCCAAAATTGAACAAGAAACTAGAATCCTGGCATCCTAACAACTTGCCTCTAAAAGTGAGGAAACTGATTCATTTATCCTCAAGATGACTTTTAATCTAATGAATATACCTTCTAATACTTATTATCCATCATATTTACACTCCTAGTCATCATTTACATTAGAAAAACACCATCTATGAGAGGAAACTCAAAATTACAGTCAAGGCACAGTGAAATAGACATTCAGCACAATTTTTGTCCTATGTGCAACGTTCAAGCTCTATGCACAGTGATTTTTTCAAAGTAATTTGTGAGATCTTCCCAGTGTCCAAATTAATCCCAAAATAGCTTGTTGGAACTATCTTCAAGTCTACTTTCCATAACAGCTTGAATTTTTTTCATTTTTAGTTCATTTGGCCCCTCAAAAATGGATTCTCCCAAGGCTGCTTTTGCATGTCCAAAAGAGGGCGGAAAAGTCTTTTTTTGCGTGTTTTTTGACCTTTGGTTGACCAGTTATGCTCTAGAAGCTTAGCAAATGCTCAGGGTGCATGTACTCATCATTATGAATCCAAAAATTATGACCATTTCCTCATTGGATGTCCCTAGGAAAAGCGCAACACCGCATAGAGCCAAAATTTTTGTGTCAAAAATTGCCAAATTCTTCAAAAGGAAAAAATTCTTCGAAACTTGCTCAAAATTTGTGGAAAATACCACTATTAAGTATCTTGGTCAGCCAAGGAAGCTTCACAAAGAAACCTAAGCCTATCATCCTCCTTTTTGCCTTTGAGTGCTTGTTTTAGCCTTATTTTCATTGCTTGACCCTTATGTTGCAAATCTTGTTTCGGGTCTTGCAATGGTGAGCCATGTGCCTGATGATTCGATTGTCCCTATTGGCATTTTGTAGCAGCTTCTCCAAATACAAATTGACCCTGTCAAGCCAAGTTTCTCTATCCTCCTCAATTTCCTTCTCAATTCTTTATTTAGCAGTCAAGGTAGCCGATGTTTCTTCCCCTTGCATTACTAACTTGCCCTTGTCAATTTGCCTCTTTTCTTTGAGAAGTTCCAACTCCATGAGTACTTGTTTGTCACTTAGCTGCTTGTTCTCTTACTCAAGGTATGAAATGACATACTTAGCTCTCGCTATGTTATCCATCAATGCTTGGATTTGTGCATCTTATTCCCTTTTGGTTATGCTTTCTTTTATTACCTTATTTTGGACCTCCAAGTCAACTATCTCAATGCCATGATGGATGTGTGGCTGTTTTGGTTCATTATCTTCCATCAAATCAAAATCCCTTTCCTCCTGATCATCAAGGCTTTCCTCCAAAAACATTTCCTTCACTTTATGCAGTTGTTTCACCTGATGTACCTGTTGTGTCGATGAAGAAGGCAAAGCCCCTTCCACGTTTTATGGAGCAATCATTTGCCTATGAGGCGATGAAGAAGGCAAGGCCCCTTCCACATCAAGTGGAGTAAACACTTGCCTATTTTCTGCAAACAATTTTCTAGCCCCTCTCTGATATGTTTGGTAGGCTTCTGGCTTCTCAAAAACTTTAGTCTCTTTAGCCCTTTCAATTTTTCTTCTTTGGCACTGCTAGAAGGCCTTTCTGCTTCTTGGGGCACCAATGGAGGTATTTTATTGAGGGAATTATGGTATGAGGGATATGGAGGGATGTATAGAAGGGATTAGGGTTTTCAAGGAATGAGTGGAGTAGGTGAGATTAGGATTTTAAGGAATGAGTGGAGGGATGTATAGGAGGGATTAGTAGGAAATATAGGGTTTGATTTTTGAAACAAAAAACCAACTTCAAATTAATGAATTGAATTTCAAAAGGATAGCTCAAAGATCACACTTACTTCTTTATAGGTTATAGAAGGAAAACAACACATCTTGAGTGGCTAACGGAGTGTTTTGGCACTTGATATCCCTATGCACAGTGCCACCTACATGTGTATAGCACTCTGTCTCTATCTGTAGTGCCATGCAAAATTGTACTGGCAAAATTTCCCTATCCGCAGGACTCACTCCTCTATGCGCAACGCCTCCTACTCTATACGCAGTGCCTCCTTCTCTATGCGCAACACCTTTTGGCAGACCACGTTTGGAGGCTTTTCCCGTGTCCAAATTGAGCCCATGATAGCTCTTCGGAATGGAATCTCTCTTGGCTACACAATAGACCTATCAAGCACTGAAAATGATCAATTATTTCCCCTGAAAAGTCAATTCTCCCAAGACTGGTCAAAAAGTGCAGAATGAGGGTGCAAAAATGAATTGTTCTCTT
This sequence comes from Pinus taeda, assembly GCA_000404065.3. Lineage (NCBI taxonomy): Eukaryota > Viridiplantae > Streptophyta > Pinopsida > Pinales > Pinaceae > Pinus > Pinus taeda. Next base: position 119,633 of record APFE031239088.1, read on the forward strand.
GCAGGAAACTTTTGGAGGTCTTCCTCAGCTACAAATTGAGTGCATGATAGCTCATGGGAAGTATGTGTTTTTCTACGTATCCTTTGACCCATCAAAAAGTCATTTGGAGACTCCATATAGAAGAAAAAGTGATTTTTCCAAAGTCACTCCAGAAGTGCGGCAACTCTCTTGTAGCATCTATATTTTTGACATTTCTCTAAAACCATAAAACATGTGTAACAATTGAAGGAGGTTTTTCATCCTTGGCCTATTATGGACAAAAACCTCCCTCATTAGTGCCAAATTCATCGTTTTTTGGTATAAAACATAGATTGAAGAAAAATCGGCCCTATGTGTGGCAAATGATTTGTCCCTTGGAATGACTTATTAAAAATGATGGAGACATTATGCGTATGAGTTGGAATGGCCTCATAATTTCTGAAATGACCTCCCTTATGCCTCATATACTCATATGTCTCTGATTCCATAGCCAACCCTAGCTCAATGGGTGAGGAAATTAGGGTTTAGTGCTTGTGGAAAATGATGATTTGGACACCCTCGAGAAAAGACAACTCCCTTTGGCATGTACTTAACCCTTTGAAACTTCACTCTTTCACTTGACTATTTCCTTTGACAAATTGATCTTTTGATGGTCTGGCATCTTTGGAACATTGAGTTAATAGCTTGGGATGGTGAAATTATTACATTTGAAAGAGATAAAATTACATAATGAAATAAGCATTTCTCTTTACAAATCATCCTCACATGGTGAAGGGATGTTATTTGATCACCCTTTACTTGTTGAAAATTGGCAACAAGAAATTGCTAAAAATAGAAGTGCTAAAAATAGCAGTTTGGGCATCAGTGCTGGATTGGGCAATAGGGAATGAAAAATGGAAGTGCTAAAAATAGAAGTTCTATTTTAGCAGTGCATTGTGGATTCCTATTTTAGTTAGTCCCTGGACTAGAAATAGGAAGTAAAATTTGAATTTGGTCTTACCAGCAGTTTGAATATTAATTAATTAATTCAGTTTGAGGAAATTAGTTTAGGAAAGTCAAACATGAAGTCTTTGTGAGAACATGCAATAATTTCTCCACTAATTGGGGAATGTGTCCTTGATTTTCTCCACTAATTGAGGAATTAAGGATGAGTTCTATATTAAGAGGATCAGATGACGTAGTTTAACTTAGTCAAGTCTAGTTAGATTAATTTAACAAGTTGTTAAATTAATGAGATTCAGTTTGTTGATCCTTGCATGCATGTGACAATTGGTATTTTCAGATAACTGAGTATTCACTCATGGATAACTAATGCATGTCAGTTCAGACAGAGACCCAATTGAGATCAGATGAGGGACAATGTACTATCAGTTGCTAGGATATTCCTAGTGAGTATTCCTTGCATGAGGAAGGAATATTATTCCATCTAGTGCTGCATAGTTGGACCTGAGGTGATAGCAGGTATGACTGGGGCCAATTCACACATGTTATGTAATTGGAGCCCAATCAAAATTGCGCAAAGAAATAGGGTCTTGGAGGACTTGTGGCCTATATATTGATGCCTAGGTAGTCTATGAGCTACATAATCAGAGTATAGAGAGAGCAAGATAGCTTTTGAGCTGATTATTTTTGTATGTTGTTGAGGATTTCCACTTGATTGATAATATAGAGATGGGGTTTTCGGCTGGTGCTTTTCCCGGATAAATTCTTCTATGTTATAAGTGATTGATTCCTTCTTATTAGTTATATCTATTCATGCTTGACGTTTCTCATGGTTGATTAAGCTTTCAAAAAGTTTATGGTATATGTAGATCTAGTATTATGCTTTAGTACATTGCATATATCAGTTTGATCTGCAGGTGAAATTTCTACATGATATCAATGAGCTAGCTAATTTGTAGAGAAAATTCTACATTACTTGCTAGTCTTATGCAATGGCATGGAACCTTGGAAACCTTAATGTCGTAATGAAACATTGAAAAACCCTAAAAGACCTAATGAGACCTTGAAGGATTAAATGATGTACAGTCAACAAGATATGAAACTATGCCAGCGAGTAATCACACTTAGGGAAGAGTGATGTTTTTTGGACTAGGACTATCATCAGTGACTAATTTTTTGCATGACCTAATGAAATGATAAAAAAAAAATATGTGTGGGACACCTAAAATGAATATGAAAAGAGAAATTTTGATCACTGATGGAAGTATGCAAACACTGACTCTACCAATTCTGAAAATAGCATTTAGAACTCATGAAGGTCATTATGAATTTTTTGGTCATGCCTTTTGGCCTTAAGAAAGCACCTTCTACATTTCAAGGTTTGATGAATTCCATTTCCAAACCCTTAAAAAATTTGTGTTAGTATTTTTTGATGATATACTAATCTACAACAAGTCTTGGAAGGATCATATTCAACATATTGATAGAGTTCTCAAACTATTGGAGGAGAAACAATTATTTGCAAAAACCTCCAAATGTTTATTTGGGGTACAAGAGGTGGAATATTTGGGTCATATTGTATCTCATGAAGGTGTTAAGGTAGATCATAGAAAAATTAAAGCCATTAAGGAATGGAAAATCCTCACATCCATAAACCATCTGCGAGGATTTCTCAGGTTGACAGGGTATTATCGCAAGTTTGTTAATAATTATGGGAGAATAAAAACACCTCTAACAACATTGCTGAAGAAAGATTCATTTTCTTGGACTTCAAAAGCAACAAAATCCTTTGAACATCTTAAAGAGGCAATGTGCCAAGCATCTGTCTTAGCTACGCTAGACTTAAAAAAAACCTTTATTGTGGAATTTGATGCATCAGGAAATGGAATTGGTGTTGTTTTAATGCAAGAAGAAAGACCCATTGCTTTTGAAAGTCATCCAATCAAAGGAAAGCATTTACACAAAGATATTTACGAGAAGGAAATGTTGGCAATACTACATGAACTTAAGAAATGGCGACCTTACCTAATTGGAATACACTTCAAGATAAAAATAGAAAATGATAGTCTTAAATACTTTTTAGACCAAATATTATCTTCAGAAGAGCAACAAAAATGGGTCACAAAGATGTTGGGTTATGACTTTGAAATCATCTACAAAAAAAGGAAGCAAAATGTTGTTGCAGATGCACTCTCAAGAAAGGATGAGGATGTGGAAGCATTGTTTTGTGCCACTTATATTATCCAACGAGATTTGGTAAACGAAGCAAGGGATGAATGGAATAATGATGAAGAAGTGTGGGACTTCGTTCAAAAGTTGCAGCAAGATCCCTGTACATCTGATACATTTAGCTGGAAAAATGATTCGTTATGGTACAAATATTTCTTATACCTCTGTAAGAATTCTCAAATCAAACAAAAGATTCTTTTGGAATTGCACACCTATCGCTTATGATGGCATTTAGGACTTTTTAAAACATAACACAAGGTTAAGAAATAATTTTTTGGGATGGCCTTAAATATGATATTCAGAAGTTTGTGGCAGACTTTTTGGTCTTCCAACAAAATAAAGTTGAGACAATTAATACCCCACGTCTATTACAACCTTTATCCATTCCAATTCAACGTTGGGAGGAGGTTTCAATGGATTTTATCACAAGTTTACCCAAGTCCGAAGGAAAGAGTGTCATCATGGTGGTATTTGATAGAATTACCAAGTATGCACACTTTTGTGCATTATCTCATCCATTTAAAGCCAGTGAATTTTCTCCTGCATTTGTGGAAACAATTCAAAAGCTACATGGAAACCCAAAGATTATTTTATGTGACAAAGATCCTATTTTCATTGGAAATTTTTGGACAGATTTATTTTCTTGTCTGGGTACTCAGTTAGCTCATAGCCCATTTTATCATCCTCAATCTAATGGGAAAATTGACATATTGAACAAATGTTTGGAAGTATATATTCATTGATTTGTATATAATAAACTAACACAATGGGTCAGATGGTTGCCTCTGGCTGAATGGTGGTATAACACTTCCTTCCATACTGCAGCAAAAATGACCCCATTTATGACACTTTATGGATATCATCCTCCGTCCATCACCTCATATTTAAGAGAAAATTCTAAGGTTTAAGCAGTGGAAGATCACATCGAGCATCAAAAAAAAGTTCTCCAACTCTTAAAGGATAACCTCACTTTGGCACAGAATAGGATGAAACAACAAGCATATCAACATCGTAGCGAAAGAAGTTTTGATGTAGGTGGTTGGGCATTTCTATGACTACAACCATACAAACAAATGTCCCTCAAGCAAGCTAAGAAGGATAATAAATTATTACCAAAGTATTATGGTCTGTACAAGGTGTTTAAAAAGATTGGTACTATGGCATATAAATTGAAACTTCCTACATCTTCCCGAGTGCACCCAGTTTTCCATGTTTCATGCTTAAAGAATATTATGTCCTAGTTCAACCAATATTTCCATAACATGATGAGGAAGGAAAAAGCATATTGGAACCTGAAGCAGTTTTTTGAAACAAGAACTCAACAGCTATGAAATTGATCAATTTCAGAGTATCTCATCAAGTGGAAGAACTTACCCTTGAAAGGTTCCACATGGGAGGATGAGAATTTTATATGGAAGCATCCATAACTACTCAAACATTGAGGACAACACTTTTTTGAAGGAGAGGTGCATGTTAGGTCCCTATAATACTAGTGTATTCCCTTATTATTATTGCCATTGTAGCCCCTTATTGTTATTGTTGTGCCCATGTTGTCCCCATATTTTTATTGTTGTGCCCCATAAAATCCCACTATTGTTTTTTTTTATTATAGAGGAATCGGCAACTAGAGCAACCTCGCAACTCGCGTAACACGGGGTCGATTCTGACTGCTACCACAATAACACTATTGTTATTGTTATGCACTTATATTATTATTTTTATGTTGGCTCTGATTATATTGTGACCCCTTAGACTCCTATATATGTAAAGGAGGTCTTACCATTTGTATCATCCAAGAATTTCTCATTTGTGTAATTTAAAGGAGGATGCCCCCTCGAAGAGGCTACTTTTGAATTCGTTGATCTATCTCATTCTTCTATTTTGTGAATTGGTTGCATAACAACAACACTTCATAGGTTACTTATACCAAGCTAAAAGAAATTATTGTTGGCTTCCATCGTTCTCTTGACACTATCACTTCTCAACATAGAAACCCAAATGGATTATGTGAAGATACCAATGGTGATCATGTTGGCACGATTAGCAAATAGGCACAAATAGAGAAAGACTTGGGCATTTTATATGATAGAAGTGGAGGAATTTTTGTAGTATATAGGTTTCTTCTAAAGCATTGTGCCAAATCCAAGGTGATCACAAAGGGAAAATTGGGGCATATCACATCATAAAAATTGGATTCGAACCTAATACCATTGTTGTAAGTCACCTTATCAATATGTAAGAAAAATGTGGAATATTATCTATGCATGCCAAGTCCTTGACAAAATGTCTGAGTAGGATGTGGTCTAATGGTGAATCAAAATGAAACTTGTGGACTATGCTTGTTAACTTTATCTAAAAACATCTCAATTGAATGTGGCCTAGCTATCATTATGTAAAGAATAATGATGACATGACACAATAGAAACTGACATAAGGTTAAGAGGATTCAATTACATATTATTATGACTAGCTTTTGCAATGGAAACTCTTAACAATCAAGTAGGTTGTCATGCACAGTTGAAGCCTAATGACACAACTCACCTTCATCAAACATATTTCCTTATCAAACACAAATCCAAAGGAAAACAAAATATATTTTTCCATGGCATGCCTAATTTTTCTCTACTCAATGCGTGCACTATGTGGAGACATTGTTCAAGATGACGATATTTCACCTAAACAATTGAGCTGCAAAATAAAATTCATGCCGGTGAAAATTCAAACATGGATAAATGGCAGGAAGGAAGTGAATAAGTTGGAGTTAGTGCTTATTTTGATACCTCTATGATATCAAAGGAGAAATATTCTAACAAGTTTCATCATTTCCTAGCTAACCACTATTATAGTTTCACCACCATAAGAGAAATCTTACCAGATAGACTGCTCTAGCCAGTTGAGGAATTTTCACTTATAGAGCAACCTTTAATGTGTCAGTGTACAAACATGAAAATGTTCCAGCGAAATGTTATTTCCCAAAATAACATGGATTTGCACCAAATAGATGTTTCAATTAATATTTCAAGTTATTTCATGAAATGCATGTGAAAAATGTGATTATGGGACAATGTTAATAGATGGATGTGCTCAAAATGGGTGTTTTGAAGAGGTTGTCACTCTATTTTTTTATCATTATTTTACTTGAATTTTCTCCTAGTAGGTAGGTGGCGATCCATGGGATGAATCTTGGGTACAAATAAGGTAATTTTATATAGAAGTGTTTTTAGTGAAAAGGCTCCCAAGTATTATAGTAGACACGGAATGCCCATACTATCAAAAGGTTGAAAAAAAGACAACATAATAAGAGTGATGAACTAGGCTAGCTAGTTTCCTCATTCTTTAAATTGAAGGAGTCAAAAGTAGGATCCATTACTTAAATTACATTTATAGATCTCCTGAGGTAATTTACAATAGAGATCAATTGTTATAAGGAGCCTTTCCATAGATTTTGTGATGATGTTTTTGAGAATACACACATAAAATTAAAGGAAATAATATATTGTTGAGAGGTGATAAACAACCAGATTTTGATGAGGTAGTCATTATCCTCCTCCTTTGAAACATAATTGTATTTACCCTTCATTTCTTTGGTTTAGGTGTGCCTTATGGTGATTATGTGAAATTAGGGTGGCACAATAAAAATGTGTTCAAAATAGTTGTTTCTTATATGTACAAGATAAATCGTTTCTTCTCGTGACAAGCCCTCTCTATGTAACAAAGGATCCATCAATTGTTGGGTTGGTGTTGTAAGTGGTTCTAATTCTAGCAAATCACTTGAAGGTGGCTTTTTCTATGGAAAAATAAGATTTCTAAATGAAACCGGTGGTATTGTCTGTGACCCCATACACTTATCAGATACAAAATGAATAAGGTACTGGGGAGGAAGAGGTTCATGGATGGGGATAGTGAAGCTAAAATGATGGTCATCTTCAACATACTCAATTTTTAACATAAAATATTCATGATGGAGTATATATTCACCACCCTTATCTTCTACTATTATCGAAAATTGTTTGACATATCCATGAATTTTATCATCCCACTTAAAATCTAGAGTGATAGTTAGTTCCACCTTCAATATAAGATATTGTTGAGCCCCAGAACTACCTCTCTTCTACATAATTTCCTAAACCTTTTCTCTTCTATTTTTCCATACCAGTGCCTCATAAGCTATCAAAAGTTGTTGCATATTGATTTCAGGAGTGCATTTGTGTGATTTTCAAACTATATCCTTGTGTGTGCTATTTGATTTAGATTTTGTTCACCAGCTACAGAATGTAGCCACTTTCTGCAGCTAACTCACAATTACGCAGTTGTTTTCATTGTTGTATAGGTTACAGGTGTTGGTAGGAGAAACGAGGCACATGGGCAGCTCAAAAATGATCCATAAGGTCCTATCTATTTAGCCGAATTCGTGAAGAAAGGCATCGGTCAAAGGATGGTCAACAGAGAGTCCTACATCATCTAGGGCTTTGTTCCAGCAAGTGAAAAATTCTGAAATCGTTCCTAAGTTCATGGATCCATTTTTGCCATCTGCAAGCCATCTCCATGACGCAATCTAACATCCACTTTTCGTAGATTTAATGTTTATGGCAACCAAGAGGCTGAACTTCTGGATTCTAGCCTGTTCACGTGCCCATTGCTAAAGATTTGTCTCCAAATGACAATTATCTATTTCCTCTATAAGTATAAGCATTTGCAACACAAGTATTTAGTCTTGATACTATTGTTTTAGCGTTATTTTTCTTTTGTAACCGAGAGACATATCCTCTGTTCCATAATACAAAAACTCTATTTTCTTATGACTCTTTAAAAGCATGGTTTGAAGTGACAGCGTATTAATCCAAGGCTGTGCAAAGGGCACCTACTGGCTGAGGTTTTTCCTTTCATTTTGTATAGTTTTCATGCATGTTTTCCTTTATTTGAACTATACATCTCTCACGTTTTGTTCATGGTATTAATCATTTTATTCCTGTACATGTTTTTGCAGCATTTTTATATTTTCCACTAACACTGATCAGTGCATTTCAAGATAGGTTATTCTCAAGCTTTTTAATATAGTTTTTGCATCAAGTGGTGATATGAGACTTGCTTCCTCTGTTGTACTTTATCTTTTAATTCCAGTTGTTATGCTTTGATTTTAGTGAGATTTGTTTACTGCTTTTAGATAGTTTAGATATCAGTTCTTTATGATACATGACAATATCTCTGGTGCCTTTAGCTTAACCCCTTTTTATAAGTTAATTGGCGAGCTATTGGATTGTAGGTGAAATAATTTTATTTTTCTTTCATTAGTCTGCAAGTAGATAATTTAGACATCAGCTCTTTATGCTACATGACGATATCTACAGTGCCTTTAGCTTAACCCCGTTTTAGAATTTAATTGGCGAGCTATTGGATTGTAGGTGAAGTAATTGATTTTGCTTTCATGTAGAGAGTTTAAATTTCATTATTTCATGCCATATGATGATATTTCTAGTGTCTTTAGTTTAACCCTGTTTTAGAAGTTAATTGACGAAATATTGAGATTATGGGTGAAATCTGTTAGATTCGATCTGGTCAAGTCCTCCGTCAGAGATCCAAACTCTTTATGCATTTCATGATTAGGTGTCCTGCTCCATTTTCCCAGTTGCATTCTGCTAGGGGCATGCCATAATCTGACGGAGAAGGTCATTATAGTCATTTCTGCCCTCATGTTTGGCTCCTGCTGGCTCAAGTCTTTTAGCAATCATCATCAAAGTCCATGATAGTTAAGGTCTGGTCCTTTAAAGGACGAAAGTCATTTCGAGGTATAGGTCTAGGAATTCAGCAATTCGGTACTTGAACATGTCTAGCAGAGCCATGCAGGAAAGAGTGAGGCCTTTACACAGTTATGGTTCAGAAATCTTCATCGTCATGTGGATAGACTTCGACTCTTCTTCAAAACTCTGTTTTGAAGAAAAGTCAAATAGTGTCATTTATGACAAAATTTGCAAAAAAGTTGCCAGTTGATTTTTCAGAGGCAGTCATGGTTTCTGTGGCCAAATATCCTATCGTGCAATCCCTGCAAAGAGTGCCGAAAATTTCGTCATTTGAGCTAAAATTTCAAAGGGAAAGTGAAAATCAGTGTGTTCTAAAGTCAGTGAAAAAGTGCCACAACACAACATTAGAAAATGGGTTTTTTAAGAGGAAAAAATCAAACCCATCTCTCCCAAAGCTTTATATACAAGTTTTCCACCAAAATCAGAGGCATTGTGCAAATCAAAAGTAGTGGGAGACATTGCGAAGTGATTGGAGTGCGTTGATGAGCATTTGGAGTAAGTGGGAGTTGTTTTTCAGGGCGTGGTGCACACAGTCAGGGGTGCGGCACACACACAGGGCGCGGCACACATAGCCCCCTAATCCCAGTTCAAAGCTATAATGCGTGTGACACATACCCAGGGCGCAGTGCACTAGGCTTTGTGCGCGGCGCATAAAGGCCGAGGAGAAAACAAGGAGTGAGAAGCCGGATAGAGGTAAGGTTAAGGGCGCAGCGCACACAAGCAAGCGCACAGCGCACACGTAGGGTGGGGCACACACAGCCCCTGCCCTCTGTTCAAGCCTAGAACGTGCGTGGCACACACAAACAAGAGTGTGGCACACACAGACAGAGATGCGGCGCACAGAGGCAAAGTGCCCAGAACGTGCCAAACTCACTCAAATTTTTTGTGAAGCACCATAAATTTGCAAGGTAGGCTCTATTAACCCACTTGTTCATCAAATTTGTTAAATACATGGTGGTTTTAGGCCCAATGATGGAGATGAAACAAAACTCTTAAAGCAACCATATGAAGACACCAAGAGACCATTTTTCTAGGGTTGTGCAATTGTATTGTTGATGCCAAGGTCCCCTTTTCCCTTCCTTATATTTTTCCCTTGGTCCCCTATGCCATTTTTCCTATCATCACTGCCCTAACACTACCAAACGCATATTCCCTTTCCCCTCCCCCTATTGCTCAATAGAAACCCTAAACCCTACCCCATCAAAAATCCCAAACTCCTCCCACATCCCTAACAAATTTCTCCCTATAACCCCTATTCCCATTTCATCACTCCCTTCCTAACAATCCCTATTTCATTGTTCCCCTTGGTAACAGATACTAAAAAGGCACCCAGCCTCACACCATCATCAAAGGGGTAGCCTAATCACAGCCCACATTGTAGTCATGTCATCACAACATTCATCCGAGTATGAGAGGGAGACACAGAGTGACTCATCTTTAGAAGAGCAGGCTCCCAGGAGACACCACAAGAGTGGCAGACATGTCAGGGATG
>APFE031239088.1:139613-158145 GCA_000404065.3 Pinus taeda
TGGTTTGAAACTTATCACTCTATGCATGCCTCTCTGCTTGAACACATCTTCCTTCCATTCAAACACCATCCAAACCTACACAAAACCAACTGAACCCAATAGCTAGCCTAAAATCATAATCAACAAAGCTAAATCATCAAGAGAGAGCCCTCTCTAATTACAGGTGGGCTAGAACCTGTAATCCAAAGATTGGTTTGTGGTTACCTCAGTCGTATCCCTTCAGGAGCTTAGGGACAACCTGAGAGATAACATAATGGCGACTCTTCTTGGGAACTTCTTCAGATAATCTCACAAAACCAGTCCGAAGCTCCGCAGAGAAAGAAACTGACCTTTAACAAGTTTTTGTTAATCTGTATTCTTAGAAACATTCACGTTATACAAGATCAAATCTAGATCCAAATCCCCCAGCTGTGTTTGATAACCCCAATATAATTCCCAAGATCATTAGAAAACAAGAGCAGCAAGAAGGTTTGACTGCTTCCAGTTCTGAAACAGTTCAGCGTAGCCATTTAGCAACCCCTGTTAAATTTTTGTTCCATTCAAACCCTGCTTTCCCTGGTTCATCATCCACTTCTGCGAACCATGTTTCCACACCTCCATCCACTACGAATACCACCACTACCACTCCTATTATCCTTGTTACTCCAGTTGTTCCACTTGTCCTGGTTGTTCCGCTTATCCCAGTTGTTATGGCTAATAGATATGCGCCTTTACACCTGCCTGCAAATCCCGAGGCTATGCCTCAGGATTATCAGACTAAAATTACCTATTTTGATGGCGCAATTTCCTGCACAGCTCTTCAGCATACAAAGAAAATGCAGGATTACTTTGAGAGTTATGAGATTGATGATGACAGTGTAAGAATGAAGATTTTTGTCCAAAGTTTGACTGGTGATGTCAGGACTTGGTTCAAAGCACTCCTAACCAATTCCATAGGAGACCCAGAAGCCTTATATCAGTCCTTTATTAATAGGTGGGAGAAAAAGAAAGACCCCTTGCACATATTATCTGAATATGACACTATTAAAAGAGGCCCTCAGAAAACTGTTTTGGATTACTGTGCAAGGTTCAATAATGTCTACAATGCAATACCACAGAACTTAAGACCTCCACCTGATCTCACTTTGTACAAATTCCCAGATGGTTTTGATGCTGAAATGGCTTATCAGCTAAGGCAAAAAGAGCCCCTCAAAGCCTTGCAGAGATGCAAAATGTTGTTGTTAGTGTGGAGGCAAACCTAATCGCCAAAAGAAATAGAGCTAGAACCAAGAGAAGAACTACCTTTAAGGAAGAACCCTCAGCCTTAGACCAGAAGTTGGATGCTATTATCAATGGAATGCATAGGCTGGGAGACAGAGTAGAGAGTGTCGAGAGGAAATCATCATGGGAAGGGCAACAACCCAACACCATAAGGAACCCAAACTTCAGGAAAAATCAAACCACAAATGCTGGAAGAGCTAATCCTGACCATGATATTAGACCTCCTTTCCAAGAAAACTACGCAGAGGCATCCACATCCAGTGAACCCATAGAAGAAAATCACATAAACTTGATAGACTCAAAAAATGAGCAGCCAATCTTTCTCACTCAAGAAAACCAAGACTACCCTGATATAAAACAATTTCAGACCAAGACGGGAGAGTCTTTTGATTTTAAACAAGGTTATGATTCTGCTGTATATGAGGTTCAAAAACAATATAAGCTGAGAACAAGAACCATTGATGCCCATGCACCTAGCAAAACAAAGGACAACAAACAGCCTAATAAGATTAAAGGCAGGGTTGTCATAACAGAACCAGTTAATATTGCTATCCCAAACCCGCATCAGGTAACTATAACGGACATATCAGACATACAGCCTCATACTGAGCAGCCTCTACCTCCTTCTTCCTCAGAAGAAAATTTGAACAACGTTCCAAAAAATCTTCCCAAGACAGAAATACCGCAAACTGTCATTCACCATAGCATAGACAATCCAAAAGAAAACACAGAGAGTATTCCGGAAAAGGAGAAATCTGCTGCTATTAGCGCTAAGAATCCATCAGAAAATCCATTTAGTTTAGAAGCTAAGATTGGAAAACTCAAAATATCCATCCCCCTCTCAGAACTTGCCAAACATGATGTATATAGGCAACAAATTCAGAGATCACTTCAACTACCAGAGATCAGGGATGATGTAAATGTTCTAGATGATACCCCTGACCTATTGTTCGGCCCAGAAGTTAACGGAAAAACAACATAGGGATCTGTTCCACCTTTTTATGTCAGTCTGCACATACATGACAAAATCTTGCACAATGTTATGTTTGACTCAGGTGCCTCACACAATCTTATGCCCAAAGCTATAATGGAAAAGCTAAACCTTGATGTCACAAGACCCTACAAGGATCTATACTCCTTGGACTCAAGTCAAGTCAAATGCTTAGGCTTAATCAAAGACCTTTGTGTGTCTTTAGTCCAATTTCCCAACAAGACAATCCTAATGGACGTAGTAGTTGCTGACATTCCAACAAAATATGGTATGCTCCTGTCAAGATCATGGGGAGAAAAACTCCAAGGATTCCTTCAACTCGACCTCTCTTATGCCACTATTTCTGTCTTTGGGAATCCAAAGAGACTGTATAGAGAAACATTGTTGAAGTATGTGGTGAGTAGTGAGGATATGCCCCAAAATTTTCCAATTTACTCAATCCATTCTGATATGGATTCATTTACTTTTTAATGAGGATGAAGATCCTCCAACTAATGAGAAGCCCCTAGCTTCAGAGCTAGAGACATGCATAAATGAAGAACCGATTGCCCATGCCCATGAAATAGTTACAACAGTCAAGGCAAGCCAGTAAACAAGAAGAACCTCCTCAAAATGAAGTTCTAGATCTGCCCAATCCTAAAATAACCGAAACTCTTGGTACAAACCAACAACAAGAAATTATATGGTATCTAGAGTTTGATGGTTCTGTCAACAAGTTAAGAGCAAGGGCAGGTGTATGGATTCACAATACACATGACAATCATGCAGAAGGCCATGCCTACAGGCTAAACTTTAGATGTACCAACAACATGGCAGAGTATGAAGCTCTCCTCTTAGGCCTAAAACTTCTCAAAGTTCTAGGAGCTACAAAAGTGTCCATCCTAGGTGACTCTGATTTGATTATCCAACAAATGAAGGGCAACTTTGTTACTAATGACAATAGGATGAGGGCCTATAGGACTTCTGCAACAGATATACTTAACACCTTCGTTGATTCCGAGCTTGCCAAGATTTCCAGAAACCTTAACATACACGCTCACAGTCTAGCCACTTTTTCCAGTACATGCAAGCTTCCCTTTGAGCCAAATCACCATTTCACTGCTGAAATAAAACATAGGCCCGTTGTTCCTAACAATATTAGAGATTGGCAAGTATTTGAAATGATGCCCACATTAACAATTTCCTCACCCTTGAGGGCGAGTTTTCAAATTCAAATATTGACATGGAGGCCTTGAACAATTCCCAACAACAAACAAACGAAAATCATCAGGCTGTAACAGCTGCAACAGCAAAACAAATCCTCAATCCAACTGTTTTTGACAATACAAACATAGTAGAAATGAAACGAATGCATTTGGAGGAAACAGCCAAAGCAGAGGCTGAGTTCATTGATCTGAAGAATAATTTTCTGCCTGTCGGCCTTACTCCATTAGAAGATATGTTTGATGACAATGATGTGCCCAACAAGCCAAAAATGGATCCTTTAGATGCTGCTATAGAAGAACACAACATAGGGACAGCAGAACAGCCCAAAATGATTAAATTGTCCAAAAATCTGCTCCCTGATCAAAATCCAAAGTATGTGGATTTATTCAAATAGTTCCAAGATGTATTTTCCTAGAGTTATGAGGACTTGAAGTCCTATGACACCTTAGTAATTCAACATACCATTCCCTTAAAACCAAATCAAAAACCGTTCAAGTAGAAACTTAGAAGAATAAACCCTATGCTTCTTCCTCTCATTGAGAAGGAAGTAAAGAGAATGTTTGAAGCAGGTATTATAGCACCCATCAGATTCTCTGAATGGGTATCCAATCTAGTTCCCACAAGGAAAAAATCAGGTGAAATCAAACTATGTGTAGACCTAAGAAACTTAAACCAAGTCTCTTTAAAAGACCACTACCCTCTGCCTAAAATGGACCACATCCTACAAAGAGTAGTGGGTTCCTCTAGGATTTCTTTACTAGATGGATTCTCTGGTTTCAATCAAATACTTGTTCACCCAAATGACCAAGACAAGACAACCTTTACTACACCCTGGGGAACATTTAAATATGTTAAAATGCCTTTCGGGCTAAAGAATGCTGGTGCCACCTTTCAAAGGGGAATGGATATTGTGTTTGCTAAGGAAATCCATGAATTCCTTGTCGTCTATCTTGATGACTTAACCCCTTTCTCCAAATATGATCAAGAGCACCTCAAGCACTTAAGGCAGATCTTCATAACATGCAGGAAATATGGCATTTCCTTGAACCCCAAGAAGTCCTTGTTTGGCCTTGAGGAAGGTAAGTTGCTAGGCCACATCATTTCAAAAGATGGTATCAGAATCGATCCGGAAAGAATTCAAGCAATCCTTGAAATTCCATACCCAAGATACATAAAAGAGTTGCAAGCATTCCTTGGAAATATCTATTTCCTAAGGAGATTTATCCCAAACTTAGCAGAAATGATAAAATGGTTAAGTAACATGCTAAAAAAGGATGCCAAGGTAAGATGGTCTCTAGAAACCAAACAGGCTTTCGAAAGTATCAAAGCCGCCTTGACTCAAACGCCCGTGCTCACAAGTCCACAATTTGACAAGAATTTCATCATCTTTTCCTTTGCTTCAAAGCACACGATAGCTGTTGTCCTTCTGCAAAAGGATGATCAAGGAAATGAAAAGCCTATTACATTTTTCAGCCGAGCCTTAAGAGATGCACCTCTAAAATACCAAACTATGGAAAAACAGGCCTATGCCCTTGTCAAAGCCATCAAAGACTTCAGAGTTTATATTTTTTATTCACACGTGATTTCCTATGTCCCAAACTCTGTTGTAAAAGACATATTAACTGAAGAGGGACTAGAAGGCAAAAGAGGCAAATGGATTGCCAGTATCCTTGAATATGGCATTGAAATAAAACCCACAAAGCTGATAAAGGGACAAGGTTTAGCCAAGCTAATGTCCGAAACAAATCTTCAGGCCTTAGACATCAACCAGCTGGACAATGAACATGAGCTGGCGACTCCAAAGATCAGTGAAACCTTTTTACAATCCCCATGGTATGCCGATATTTGCTATATATTGTTAAACCTGTGTGCTCCCCCAGGGTTGTCCAGAACCAAAAAGAGATTTTTAAGAATGAAAGCGTCAAAGTTTTGTGTCCTAGATGGTGCTCTGTTTTGGAAAAATCATGAAGGAATTTTGCTAAACTGTTTAACCGTAAATGAAACCAATAGCATCATGAAAGAGTTCCATGCAGGAGACTGCATAGGGCATCTATATTGGAAGTCCACCGCTGACAAGATTTTAAGGGCTGGTTATTATTGGCCCTCTCTATTTGCAGATGTCAAAAAATTTGTTGTCTCATGTCACAAATGCCAAATCTTTGAAGGAAAAAGAAAATTGCTCCCTTTGCCCCTTAAGCCTATCTCAACCGAACAACCTTTTCAACAATGGGGTCTTGACTTCATAGGCGAAATCCACCCCTCTTCTTCAGGCCAGCACAAGTGGATTTTAACAGCCACCGATTATTTCACCAAGTGGATTGAAGCCATCCCATGTAGGCAAGCCAATGACTCCACTATCATCCGGTTCCTTAAAGACAATATCCTCTCTAGATTTGGCTGCCCTGAAAAAATCATCACCGACAATGCTGCTGCCTTCAAATCCAAAAAGATGATCAATTTCTGCCATAAGTTTCACATTACCTTGGGCCACTCTACAACCTACTATCCTCAAGGTAATGGCTTGGCCGAGTCATCCAACAAAAGCCTCATCAATATCATAAAGAAAATGCTAGAGGAAAACAAAAAGAACTGGCACTGGAAGCTCACAAATGCCCTGTGGGAAGACAGAATTTCAACCAAGAAATCCATTGGGATGAGCCCTTATGAGCTAGTTTATGGCATGGAAGCCAAATTCCCTTCATCTTTGGGTATTCCTATTATCAAACTGCTACAGGAGATTCAGGCTGAACCAAATGATATTCAAAGAAGAATTAATCAGACCATTCACCTTCAGCAAACCAGAGAGCAAGTATATGACAGAGCTCAAATTTTGCAGGAAAAGCTCAAAATAATGTTTGATAAGGGAACCAAGGTTGAGGATTTCCGGGTTGGCAGCAAAGTTCTAAGGTGGGATTCACGAAGAGAAGACAAGGGCAAACATCCATAGTTTGATTTTCTTTGGAAAGGTCCATTCATTATCAGCGCAGTGCAAGGCAACAACACATATTTCCTCAAATCCGAAGATGGCAGCACAGCTGAAGAAGGCCCTGTAAATGGCCGAATGCTGAAACATTATCGAGATCCCTGGTAAAAAGGGATACAATGCCCCTGTGTATATATTTGTACATTGATGTGTGTATATATGTCAGCCCTGTCCTCTTTATGTTTGTATAAGCAATCTGATTGCTTGGAACCCAGCAGCGAAGTTATGGAAACAAAGCAAAGGTAGTCCTCTATTGTAATAATCCGTCACGGCATCATTCATAGGAGAAATAGCGCAACAAAGTTTATAAGGCACAGCCCGTGCAAATCATCCATTTCAAAAGGCTCCGTCTTTTGCATTGCTTTCAGCACAAGGGCACAACGTAATATTGAGTGAAAGGAGAAATAAAAATACAGAAGGATGCTCAGGACCAATTGAAATGTATTTGGAAGCACTCAAGGGATTAAGGGATAGCGCCATATTTTACAGCGATTCATGTTAAAAGGAGGTTGCTTTCAAGAATTTTAAACTTCAATCACCTGACAGCCAGCAAAAGGGAATGATCCTGTTGATTCTTTGTTTTTAATCACATTGAAGATCGACACTTAGGGCAATTTTGGATATTTATAGCAATCAGAACAAGATAAGAGCACTGTCGTATATCATAGAGAAATCAATTAAAAATGTTGCAATCAGGCTTCTACAACTTTGGTTAATAGCATCAAAAGGAGGAACATTCTTGGTTTTACATCAGCAACCTTCTCATAGACAGAATTAAAGCAAAATGCCTAAGTTTTGATCCATGTATCGAGACTATTCCAAAGGGCAGTACTCAGGCAACCTTGTACACAACATTAAGCACGCAGAAGAAAGCAGGCGGTGCTACACAGGGCACAAACATTTCGATTAAGGAGAAGTGTTGTTCTCATTCCCACAGTTTTAATTATCAGACAACCATCACTGAAAATTTTCACTTTACAGCAACAATAGAAGATCCAGGCAATCTGACCTGCTGTTCTTGACTTTTCACAAGGAAAAGCCATCCCCAAGTGGAGCCATTGTTAGCCTCCTGCTACAGCAGGTTACTCATCTTTCATGATTGACATTTTTACATGCCAAATATGTCATTCTTTGCATGTTGCAATGTTCCATATTTGCTACAGAGGCCAATGAAGGTTGCCAGGAGGAAGTATCAGTTCAAACACCACTGCTGTGTTCCAATTTTGATGTACCATTCCATTTTTTGAACAATTTTCAGTTAAAGAGAGGTCCAAACAGTTTAATCTTGGCCTCCCTAGGTTTCAATTTCCTGTTTTATAATATAGAGAATGAATATCTGTCCAAACCGCTTAATCTTGGCAGATCCTTAGACAGGTAGAGAATCAAAGGAGCCCAACTGCTTAATCTGGCCACTTGGAAGAAATAAGTGCAGATGTAGATAGGAAGACAGAAAAGTAAAAAAGTTGAAAAAGCTGGGTCAGCAAGCCTAAATGCACCCAAACCAAAAAGAAGAAAAAATGCTAGGTAAGTAGGCTGGGTAGGTAGTTTTGAGGTTGCAGAATGCTGATTTGTGATCAATTCCATATTTTCAAGTGTCATATCTATTCAGGTCATAATTATAAGACAAGTTCCATTTGAAGAACTCAAGCGAGGCATGACTAATTTCCCCCTTCTTCCTTATTTCCCAAATCATTCACTAACCTCCCAAAGAGATCAAGATCTGCTTGATGCCTCTTAGTTTCATAATTTTCCATATCATTCACCTTGGTCAATATCTACTTTATTCAAGGAATATTCATACTCCCTTTATGGATCATTGTTTCCCCTAATAGCCTAAGATTCACCCACTTAACGCTTTCTCATCATGGTCATATTAATCTCTAACTCTATTATATAGCTCCCTATCCATCGCCCCATCCCCTACTAAAACTATGTTAATAACTCCCCTATATACTTATCCGCTCCCCTTGGTTGAAAAATAACCATAAGTATTCCTTGGGAATTGATAAGTTTGCCTGAAACATAGCAAGAACCCTCATTTTTCCCCTTTAAAACCATCTTCCAATGCAATGGACTCCTTCCTAAGCATAATATTCCTCTTTTTAGGTTATCGGACCTCGTCCGAGGCCTCAAATGCTCTGCAAAAGCATACATACCCTTCCTCCAATCGAAACAAACCTTGCCGACTGCCGTAACATTCTTCCAATCCCTTTGGATCCCCCTCCGATGTGATTATCGCAGTCGGAGGTCGCAAAGGTAATATGGCTCGTTGTTGTTTCTCCCCGATGGATGTCTCGCCGATGACATTTCGCAATTGGCGTATCGCAAATACTATATGCCACATATATATGCCCCCTCCCCTCTTAGCCGATGCGATATCACGAGATCGGAAATCGGCGGTCGCAAGAGTCACGTTTCCAAAATGCATGCCTCTTCCCTTTGCTCCGATGCGACATTACCATAACATCAAGATAATATATCGCATCGCAACTCGCAGCATTTCAGTTACCGCTATCGCATCGCAGAAACATATAAGGCACTGCACCATATAGCAGCCTGCCACGTCACCCTACCATGTCACCCCGCTGACATCATCCGCTATACCAGGACCTACCGCTAACGTCATGCTGATGTCACCCGCTAAAGAAAGGCTCGCAAGCGCAAAAATGCATCTTAGGAGGCCCGGATTCAAATTCTGAGGCAGTTTTCAATGCGCGATTAGCGCATAGCACTAATCGCACATCGCTACGGGAAATAGGCCATATTGGGGAATCTTTAGGGAATCTTTTGATTCCTCAGCCATTTTTGCGCCGAAAAGGGCAGAAATCGCCCGATTTTGCAAATTTTAGCGTATCAAAAGAAAGAGAGAGACCCGGTTCAGGCATTTAAGACTATCAAAGAAAATGTGAAGCCAAAAAACCATGTCAAAGAGTATCAGTGTTGCGGCAAAGTGTATCAGTGAAGATCTTCTCAGGGCTCGAGGCGAATCAAACATTAAAAGAAAACCTTGAAAGTCATGAGTTAAGGAACCATTCAAAGCTCATCATCACAATGACTGCACACTAAAGTTCACATGAGATCAATGGACTAGAACTCAAAGCACAGTTATTGCAGAACCACTGCACCAGGTCACCAAAGACACCGTATTAACTCATTTTGGTCCACATGCCTCTGGCGCAGCTCAATAGATATTTTATTTGCATTTAATTTCAGCACAAGTTTAGCTTTTAAAAACCTTTTCCCGCAGACCTGTTTAGGTCGGTTGTAATATATACTTCAGGATATTTTATCTATAAAGAGGGCCCTGAACAATGTAACAAGGGGTTGGTTTTTGTTGGTTAGATGTTTTGCTTGAGTGGAGACTCACACTGTATATTTGATCATTTCTATAATCAAAGACTGCTTACGAGCTTGGAGAATGAATTGTGCACTGCGTTTAATGGTTGAAGAGTGACTGTGGAATTCTTGTGCTGATACATGACTCAATAAGTGTTTCTTACCTCTGTCTTTCCATTCATATATCATTATCTAAGCAGTAGAAAGAAAGAATAGCTTAGAATTTGTTTAAGTGCACTCTATGCTCAATTTCTATTGTTTCTTTATGTTTTCATCTGTTTTAGGCATAAATATGAATTCCATATTGCTCATATTTGCCCTAATTCACCATGTGTGACAGTTATCCAGGGATTCTTAACTGCCCCTAGATAGAGCTCATCCTCTTTCCCTCTATTAAGCTGATTGAGAGATTCTTAATTGCCTCTCATTCCTTACATTCCACTCCATCTCCTTAGCTTGAAGTTTGTTTCACATGCGGCTACCCTGCTCCATATTCCTCTTGTGATCAAGAAAGCCTACCCGCATTCCTACTCCTTGACTCCATGCCCAATGGTTTGAAACTTATCACTCTATGCTTGCCTCTCTGCTCGAATGCATCTTCCTTCCATTCAAACACCATCCAAACCTAAACAAAACCCACTGAACCCAATAGCTAGCCTAAAATCATAATCAACAAAGCTAAATCATCAAGAGAGAGCCCGCTCTGATTACAGGTGGGCTAGAACCTGTAATCCAAAGATTGGTTTGTGGTTACCTCGGCTGTATCCCTTCAGGAGCTTAGGGACAACCTAAGAGATAACACATTTCTTGACTAAGTTGGTTAATTATATAGCACATATTCGGTCATGTGTTCACCAAGTACATGAGTAAACCCACAAGTTTCCTGTAAACAATATCTTACACTACTTCTCCCGAAGTAGCATCCTCCTTTCTCCAGTTACCTGCTAGAGGAGTCTCCATGTGTTTTTTTCTCTCGTGCAGAATATCGTGAGTCTATCATTGGCATACTTTCCCTTAGACACAAAAAATCCCCATCTCCCTACCATACCTCCAAGCCAAGAAATTAATGCATGAGCCCCATGTCCTTCATATCAAACTCTCTTGCAAGGCCCTCCTTTAAAGACTTGATTAACTGATCATCACCTATCAGTATGAGATCATCAAAATAAAGTACAATGATCAATAGTTTACCTTCCACCACTATGTGGTATAGGTTCACATTCTTTTCACTCTTCATGAAGCCCAACCCGATGAAGTAGCTATCTATCCTGGTGTACCAAGCACAAGATGCTTGCCTCAGGCCATACAACACTCTCTTGAGCCAACACACATGCAACTCACGGTCAAAGGTCACAAAACCTTCAAACTACTCTATGTATACCTATTCCTCAATCATGCCATTAAGGAAGGTTGTCTTCACATCTATCTGATGTATCTTCCAACCCATCTGTGCCGATAGTGCCAATATAGATCTGATTGATGAGTACCTTGCAACAAGAGCAATGGTCTCATTGTAGTCAATCCCCTCTACCTGTGAAAAGCCATAGGCCACAAATGTAGCCTTATGCTTCTCCACACTACCATCTACAAATTTATTTATCTTGTAAATCCAACAGGAGCTCACCACTGATTTGTCCTCAGGTCTCAGGACCACATCCCAAACACTGTTACGAACTATGGAGTCATACTCCTCCACCATGGGATCAACCTGACTAACTACTGCACTGCTTCCTTAAAGGAAGATGGCTTTGTCACAAAACATTTTCCCATAAGATCCATGTATCCATTATAACTCTCAAGTGACCTCCTATGCCTGCGCTGAGAAGTGGGTGCTCCCACATTATCCCGTGCATCATCCAACAATCTATCAACCTCTCTGGTGCACTTTCTTCCCTCTCTGGAAGACTCTTGCATGAGTGGATGTCTCCACTTCCGGATCCTCTACATGTGACTGCTCCACATCAATCCGAGGCTCCACAACCTTAGGAGATAAAATATCCTCATCTACATGTATCTCAAGCTCCCTCTCAAGGGAAACTTGCATGGCCTTCTCCTCATCGAATCTGACATCCCTGTGAACCACTGTCATCCTACTAGTCAGCAAGGACACCTGATAGTTGTGAGGTGTATCAGTGTACCCTACAAATATCCCCAACTCTACTATAGGTTCAATCTTCTACCATGCATATTTGGTCACATGGAAATATATTGATGACCCAAAAATCCTGAAGTGACCAACATCTGGTCTCTTACCGGAACAAGCCTCCTCTGGTGTGTTCATCTCAAGTATCTGATGTGGGCTACGGTTTTGAACATAAACCACTTGATCCATGAGGATATTGATGGCCACCCACCTATTCCACTTGGACCCCCACCATTGTTTCTTTTAATTTTTTAGTTTCCTTCTTTGTAGCACAATTTACTATTTTTGGCAGTTTTTCGGGTCCTGAACTTCCAGAGTTGTTTTGAGGCCCTAAAAGACATTTTTTGGGAAAAATGGGACCAACATGGGTCATAAATTGATGTTAGCCATTTAAAAGTTGTAGTCCTCGGATAGATATTTGTAACGAGGTATTGTGCACGTCAAACAAAGATCATATGCCAAAGTTATGGACCCAGGAAGTTGATGTACCAATTTACCTAAACGGGGCCCATAGTTTTGGCGCTTCATCTCCTAGGGTTAGGTTATTGGATGTTTAGGGTTTTCCATTGTTTCTCGATAATAAGTAGGCCTTTGAGCCTCATTGTAACAGAGTTCAGAGGCATGTAGCTGCCACATCTCTTCTCAGAGATAAGCTACCATCTCCAGAGCTATTCTTATTTCCATTCTATTTGTAAGCATATTTTAGTATTTGATATTAATGAAATGAAGTGTTATTTCTAATGAATCTTTGCATTTATGGTTATATCTGTAATTTGTTGCGTTCCTCTTTAAATCCGGATCATCGGTGTGTTGCATGCCTCAACCCACAAGTGTAGTGGTAGGCCCTGGTCATGCAACATCACCCTTGTTTCCCCTACTATGCTTTTGTTCTTCTTCTCAGCCACCCCATTCTACTGAGGGTTATGGGGTGTCGTCAACTCCCATTTAATCCCTTATGCTTCACATAAGTTCTTAAACTTTTTTAAGGCATACTCACCACATTTATCACTCTGTAGAGCTTTAACCTTCTTACCCAACTCTTTATCCACCAATTCTTTAAACTCACAAAACTTTGTGAAAGCTTGATCCTTTTTTTCTGCATGAAAATTATCCAACATTTATGAGAATAGTCATCAAAAAATATAACATAATACCTGTGTTTGGCCATGGCTTTTGTCGAGAATGGTCCACACACATCTGAATGGAATCACTCTAAAATAACCTCTGCTCGACTGTCTCTATCATGAAAGGAAGACTTGGTGTATTTTCCCAAAGTACACCCCTTGCATGTATTGACTTTCTCAAGTGTACCTTTGGGAAGACTAGTAGATATCTGTTGTAACATCTTCAAAGACCCATGATGCAAGTAGCCCAATTTCCTGTGCCACAACTCGCTAATGTCTTAGATCTGCACCCTTTCTACTTTCGTGCTCAAAGAAACGCACTCCTTTACCTCCAGCTTATAGATATTCTTCACTCGAATCCCTGTATTCTTTACTTGACCCGTGGCTATGTGTCGAAGGAATGCCTTTCCTTTCGAGAACATCACATCATAGCCTCTATCCTCAAGCATGGAAATGGATACCAAGTTCTTCTTTATCCCGGGCACATACATAACATTCTTAAAGGTGAGGGGAGCCCAATGCTCGCCCTTAAAAGTAATCGTGCCCAATCCAGTAACACTATACTTCCTTTCATCACCCATCTCGATATGCATCTAGAGATATTTCTCCTCCATGTCACTAAATAACTCTTTGTTGCTAGTCATGTGGAATGAAGCTCCACTGTCTAAGTACCATACACTTCCCATCATTGATGACACCATGCATGCAATGAGGGAAAAGTCCAATTTGAATTGAGAGTCCAAAGCCTCACCCACCATTCCTCTTGAGGAATTCTTCTTAGACTTCTTGAGTGGACAATTTGTAGCAAAATTTCCCAACTCATGACAATGAAAGCACTTAAATTTCATCATGTCTTTCTTCTTACCTCCATGATAAGAATCTAATTTGGAATGGGAAGCTTTCCCTTTCCCCTTCTTCTCCTTAATCACTAAGGCACAATTCTCTTCATCATCAGTATTTGATGAAGAGCCATCCCTAGTGTTCCTACTGATCTCCTCTTGTATCAAATCCGACCATGGTCGTTCCCAATCTGACAGCTTCTCCTAACCATTGACAGAATCCTGATAGCTATGCCAACTCTTTGGGAGTCTTAGAAGAGAAAGACTCACCATATCATCCTTGGAAACCATGATTCCAACACTTCCAAGTTCATCATGACATTGAGTGAACTTGGTCAAGTATTTTGGAATAGTATCGCCTTTCTCCATTTTGATTTTTCAAAGTTTGTCCTTCAGTGCCAATTTCCTTTGGTCACTGCTATTTTGATACAAGTACTTCAATGCTTTCCACATAGCATATAAATTTTCCTTTCCATGGAGACTCGAGAC
Source organism: Pinus taeda (assembly GCA_000404065.3). Lineage (NCBI taxonomy): Eukaryota > Viridiplantae > Streptophyta > Pinopsida > Pinales > Pinaceae > Pinus > Pinus taeda. The sequence continues at coordinate 153,985 of APFE031239088.1, forward strand.
AATGTAGTCTCAAACTCCCTCAAGGATTATCCACCTCGCCTTTGCCACACACTTCTTCCATTCAGCCAAATTTTGTGCATTCGATGTTGCTGGCTTAGGAATTTCTTGATCAATGAATTCCTTCAACCCATTATCCTCTAGCACAACCTCCATTCTCTCCCTCCAGGATATAAAATTCGAGTTTCCTTCCAAGGCATACTTGAGCCATAAACTGTAGAATTCCATATGTTGATTCTGAAGTATGTATTGCAAATTCGAATTTCACCTATAATCCAAAAACTCAAAACTTTGAAATCTCCTCTAGTATAATGTCTTCAACTCTGATACCATTTCAAAAATACATGTAGGTTCACAAGCTCATGCAATGTACTAAAGCATAGGACAAGAATCTACTTCTACTTTTAACCAGCGGAAGCCAATAGATCGATGAAAACAATATGAACAAGAAGAAGATAAATTAATGGAACATAACAAAAGATGTATCTGGGGAAGCCACTACTCAAAACCACTCTATCTATATTGCATATATCATAAATATCAGTGAAGATACAAATCTTGTTCTCACTAGAACAATTCTGCATAAGTATGCTTAACTCTCTCAGCTCACAAGCTAGCTCTTGGCCAACACTTAGCCAATTCTGTAGCTCTCCAAGCCTCTAATATCTTGCATAATTCCTAGGATGAATAGACTGTATTTATATGGAATTCATGCTTCCAAAACTACGCAATCCAAACATAGGATCAATCTTTGATGCATGCATGATATTTACAGTCCAGTAAATACTACCATTGATATCACATTGTCCCTACACTCTAGTCTCAACTGGGTCTTTCTCAGAATCGACATGCATGAGTTTCTCATGAGGGAATCTTTAGTTAACTGGAGTAGCACTAGTGGATGTATTATTGCACCAACTGACTGTTAGTCCTCTATTAGTTCCAAAAATGATTTACAACTAATTTAACTTAACTTAACTCAGTAAAATGAGCGATCTAATTTCCAACTCAATTTAAACTCATACTGGACCCCTAAAACTTAGGGAGAGAATATACATAACTACAGAAAGACTTCCAACTTTAAATTCCTAAGCTAATTAAGTTAAGTAAACTTAATTAACTATTTACAAGTTACTATGTGAATAGAATTCAATTTTAACTCTCAGTTTAATTCAAGGACAAATTAAACTGCAATTTATTGTTACCATTTCTCAACATTTTATCCTTGAAATTTTCCTTTGATTTATATCATTATTTATTTATTTTCATCATCAAGACAAATGTCAATAATAATATCACAATTTCAACACAAGAACACTAGATGTAGGTTGTTAGCCAGGGCCAAAACCTCTCTTAGAGAGGAAAAAACACAAAATATCTTCTTATAGTATCTCTTCAATGAAGACTTCCAAGTCCACGACCTTGACCCAAGACAAAAACTTCAAAGTGATGAGTCAAACAGAACCCCAAACCAATTCTTTGCAAAATTATGACTGAGGAAACCCTAGTTCCTCCAATAGATCCGCATGTGTGAGCTGCTCAAACATATATTTTCCTTCTTCATTGGCCTCTACAAAATTCATTCTTCCTTCCATGGATTTCCTTGGATCAGATCTCCTCAAAAAGTGTTATTTTAATTCACATTTGGCTATCCTTCATACAACTACCTCTTTCAATTCATGCTTCTTTCAGGATCTTCCATCCAATTACATGTGTACTAGATGTAGGTGAATTTATACAACCCTCTTTCGGTAGCCCTAATTCAACTCAACCAGATGAGTTCAAAAATAAAAATGAACATCAAATTAAAGTTACCTCTTTATGGTTGTCCTTTTTCATGAACTAATCATCATCGAGATCAAACATGTCTTCCTCTTGAACATTATTATCAAACCATCTGTAGCCTACTATCATATATGTCCTTGTGGAGTACATCATATCCTCATACTAAATACCAAGGCAACAACCCAATGGATTCATCATATCTTTCTTAAAGTGGACCTTCTTCATATAGTAATATCAAGAAAAATCAAATATATTATGTCGTTCCTTCAATCTTCATCATAGTCTTTAGCGGAACATATCTCAATGAGTCATCTAGCCCTGGTCCTCATTTTGAGGATGCGGCCCATCGTGTTGCAAGAGAACCAACAAGATTCTTAAGAGGCTAGGTTCATGAATTCTTTTGTATGCTATTATTAACTCTTTCAGACATCCAAAATCACATAATTATATCACGAATCTATTAGAGTTCCCAGGGATCCAAGGGTCCTTAAAGTTCCCTCTTTCCATCATTCTTTCCAAGACAGATGATATGCTCATATTTCTTCCTTTACTTCTTGTACCTGCAACATTCGTTGACAAGTACACCCAAGCATAGTATATAATAACAAAATCATGATGTTTATCTGTCAATATAAGGTTACCATCATACTTAGAGTTTGTATTCCTAGGGTTTTCAGGTGCCAACCCTAGGCCAAGGGTTCCATATCTAACTTATCAACCTTATCATGCCTACTTGACATGAGCTTTAGATTGTGCACAAACCTTAAGGACCAAGGGTTAGGGTTTCTTTGAGCGAATAAGGTTAGGATTTCCATATGACTAGGGTTTTACTTATGATGTTGAAATATTTCAAATATCACTACATTTATTAATAGATTTAACAATAAACACTAGTACTACTAACCCCACTACAATTCATGTTGTACCCTTAATAAAATATACCATACATACCTCACAGTTACATACCTTTGTTGTAGTGGCCTGTAATTCTGGATGCCATGGATTCTTGTCATTTTTATTTGAGGTGCACATCTTTCTTATCTTTTCCTGCTTCATGAATAATGTTGTTTATCAATTATGCATAGATCTAGAGGGATAACAACAATGATATATCAATTACCCGAGAACCTCTAGAGGTTTTCAAAATGTTGACAATGACAAACTCATATTTTACTATCACTAATTGATGAAACAATAACCTTCCTTTAAATAGATGAATGTCATAAAATCGTGACCCTACTTACTCCCTTTGGACTGCTATATTTTTCAAAGTCAACAAACCTTTGTCACTCTGTCAACCAATTTTCAGAGGTCACACTGGATGTTATGTAAAAAATTAGTTAATTTTATGTTATTGTTTAATTTTAGGTTTAGTTAGATGAAAGGGCACGATCATAAGATCATGCCCTTTCCCAAAAGGTGCCTATGGCGGTATATAAGCCAGGCAACCACAATTGTAATCTCATCTATCTGTAATTCATTTTTATTAATAAAAGTATTTATATATATATATTCTGTTATCCCGAAGTTTTACACTTCATCTGGTATCAGAGCGAGTCGCTCCTGGGCTCACTATAGCACAGCTAACGGTTCTTCCGCTCACTTGTTCCGCACTAGTGTCCACGCATTGTCACCTGTTCACACCACCGTTGACCTGTAGCCATCCGTGGAAAACTGCGTAACACCTGAACGACATTGAAACCTAAACTACATTGAACATCTGGCTTACTACTCAAGGGTTTCGTCAAAAATCTGCGTGGTGAGAACTGCGTTATTTTTTTTAAAACAGTCGAGGGTTCCGTTCAGTTGTCCACTGTTGCCGCCCAACAGGCATCGACGAGTCGCCATAACTGATTGATTTTTCGTTGCAGCAACGAAACACCGCCTCCATCACCAACAACGCCTCACCACAAGTTGTCTTCCGACACTGCTTGCCTTTGTTTCTTCTGCCCTCGTGGACTCCAGCACACCCACGCCCATCACTAACTCTGCCACCACCACATTGCACTGAACCGCAAATTCCATCGTCCTTCTCTGTCTAGTTAATCCTGTCTGGCTGTCGTCTACTAAGCCGTCGTTGTTCCGAGCACCTACCTGCGTCTGCGGTGATATTTGCGGGTTCCATTGCAGTGGGTATCACGGTAAAATCGAAGGTGTAATCTGCCCACGGTTGCTGCCAATCAACACGACTGTTGACTCTCCAGCGGCCTGTAGTTTTAATTAAATAGCGTTTCAACTAAAAGACGTAAAACGTAATTCAGCATTATCCCTTCGTTATATATAGTGGCCTGTCGTTTTAATTAAAAATCTTTTCAATTAAAAGGCGTAATTTCAACATTATCCTCCTTTCGTTATATATAGTTGTAAAATATAAATAAC
>APFE031239088.1:158165-169275 GCA_000404065.3 Pinus taeda
AACAGTTTGGACAGATATCATTCTCTATACTACAACATAGAAATTGAAAACATGGCATGATCCAGATTAGACTGTTGGACCATCCATCCAAAATTGAATTCTTATGAAAACTGATATAGACACTGCCTTGTTAGGAAAATATGAGATCTTTGCATTTGCCAAAGCAGAGCATATTTAGACCTCTGACATCTAATCATGAAAAATGAAACCTATTGGTATAGGTATCCAACAGAACCATCACTTGGAAGCTTCTAGACATGAAATTTTACATTAAATAAATTTTTTTCTTCTTGTTACATGAGCTCTCCAAGGGTTAGTACACCATGACCTTAACTCTTGACTTAACAAAAGGACCCCTAGAGCACTCAATGGGTGATTTTACCTAGGACCACAACATGATGGGCAAGAAACCCATTTCAATAAATAAATAAATAAATCTTTTTACAAAAAAGATATTTTCTTTTGTTTTGAAAATAACATCAATAATTACATCAAGTCATGACTCAAGAACAATTATGAAGACTGACATTAGTTACATTTCAACATCACCAAGGATTCTTTTGATGTTGCTACTCCTCAATGTTTTAGTAGAGTCTGTTACTTACTCAAATATTTTCTTCAAGGGGGATACTTGTAACCTTTTGCTTGTTTAAATGTAGGTCGGCTCACTGAATTGTATAGGCTTGAACTGTGTATACATATATGCCAATATTGACATTGTAACTATCAATAGAACTTACACACTACAAATTCTTGTCCTTTGAGGTGATTGTAGCTTGATGATAGGCATAATGAGCCTTAGAGCTTAGTCTCCTTCATGTACAAAAATCTAGGGGGGAATCTCAGTTCCTATTCATTGAGGTCTTTTAATACACATGCTTAGAAGGTGGTATTTCTCCATGGTGACTGGCGTTACTTTTTCTGTCTTCCAAATAGGATTCTAGGATGGCTCCTAAAAATTCTCATTACTTTGTCTTCTTTAAAAATATGGTAGATATAACTTAGAACTTTATGAGGAATATGCTTGGTTTCAATGATACTTATGCTCATAATTTTTGGTCCCACTAGTGCCTCTTTAAATTTTGATTTCATGTTACAAAACTGTCATGAATTCAAGGTTTCTATACCACTATATAGCTCTTCATTTTATCAAGATAAATTTAAAAATCTCGCTTGCTCTCTTGTAATGATTGTTCCTTGAGAAACACCAAACATTAACTCGATCACCTACAATTATGAGAATAAGGATCACTTTGATAGCACATAGTTAAAAAAATTATTTGATGACCTTTACAGGCTTTAAGTACTTTTCTTCTTTCATTAGAATGCTCATCCTAACCATTCAATCTTCTAGAACAAGGATACTTTCTTCTTTAATTCTTTTTCATTGTCCAATCAAAGTTTTGTGGCCTAATTACTACAACTAGGGCTTATTAGAGTGCCTAAAATTTTCTTTTGTATCTTCTAGAAGCTCGGTCATAGGGGGATCATCTTCCTCTTTCTGTCTTCAAGCCTTAGTGACCTTCTTATTTCCCTTATGCAAAAGAGATAAGCTCGGATACCATGTTGAGAAATTTAGGGCATTATGTGAATTATATTCTTCAAGTGGATTTCTCTTTGACATTTTCTTGTGATTTTTCTTATCTCTTTATTAGTTCTTTCTTTCAAATTGTTATGTTCATCGAGACAAATTCCAAAAAAAAAGGACACAAGATGTAGGCATGAGGCCAGGCTAAAACCCCTATGGAGGGGAAAAACCCAATCAACTCTTTCTCTAGTAGATTAGATCAATTTAAGACAAACTTGATCCTTTTACCAAAGACCCATTCCATCCACCAACTCAACCCTTACTAGGTTCTTAATCCTTCCTGCAACTTCCGTTATTGTTTTCTGCAACTCTCATTCTCTAGGATCCTCGACCCTCTACAATTAACTTCATAAATTTGGTTCTCCATTATCTTCTTATCTTAGATTGGAATGCTCTATATAGAACTTCACATGGCTCCTTCCTGCTTCAGAAAAATTGCAAATCCAATGTTCTCTTGTTATATTGTAGATCTAAACTCTCTTTGAAATTACAAATCTGAATTCTCTGTTGTATTACAGATATGAACCCTTTATTCTATTGTAGTTCTGAACCCATTGTTGTATTTCAGGTCCGAGATTTTTTTCTCTTGAAACTAGTCGAGATTCCTTTGTTATTTAAAATGGTTTGTCACTATACTTTGGGCCAACATGAACTTGTCTTGAGCTCGACTTGTATACTTGTTTGGAGGTTTATTTTGAAGGATATGTGGTAGTGTTTTGTAGAATAAAAGGGCTTACTTGGTGGAGGAGTTCCCTTTGACATAAAAATAATTTTATGACTTTTGATTTTGGCTCAATAAAATAACCTAGAGCACACAATAGGTTCTATGAACTAAAGACCATTGACACAAGCATGAAACCCATGCTTTAATAAGTGAAATCCCTTTAAACAAAAAATAATCATATTTTCTTTTGACAAATCATGACTCAAATACAATCATGAATACTAACACTAGTTACATTCTTCAATGCTTGGTCCTAGATGACCTACTTCCTCTCTCATTATCTTGAAGATTTAGATACCTTATCTACATAATCATTGAAACTAGGGTTTGCAAAATATGCCCACACAACCCAATACTTGAAGTGGAAACCATTTGACAACAAATTCCTTGGTGATTTATTTTCTTCTCTTGCTTGGGCTTGTCCTCACATGGAATCTGATACCATGTTAATTTTAGTTATATAGTTTGCTTATAACCATTACTTCAATGTTCCATATTATCCCAATTATAGTTTCATTTAATTTCCAATAGAAATCACATAAACCATTATCACATTGACAATAATTGAAGAAAGAACAATAAACACAAATGTAGAAGAAAAACCAAGACAAGACCACACCAAGATTTAGGTTTGAAGTCGGGGAAAAACCCCACAAAGGGAAAAATCCATAGATGTTTTCTTATTGATAATATCAAATGTTCAAAGAGAGATAAATCCAAAAGACTACAATGATACAAAGTCAAAGTTAATAGACAAATTGACTTGCCAATATGATGATCCAGTGCCACTTCTCATACTCGAATAGATGGCCTAGGAAAAGTATTTAATTCTTCCCTGAGACAATAGAAGTCAAAATTTGCACTAACTAGAAATTCAGAGGCTAGTCAAACTCTTCCAAAATAGCTCGATCAAAGGAGAGAGGAACTCAACCTCTCTTGACAGTCAAATAACAACAAAATAGTCAACTTTGGAGTAGTTAATCTTGATCAAACAGAAGGTCAACCCTAGAGTTAAACTACCACCTCAGGCTTGTGGTCAACGTAGGTCAAACCTACCTAAATTTCACTGATTCTTGTTCCATATAATGCAGCCTATTCAAATAGAGTCAACCCTCCAAAAATCACAGACAAAATAAGTCAAATGAACCTTGGTCAAAGTTGGTCAGTGTTGGCTAAAACAAGAAGTCATTGCAGAGATAAAATGCCCAGTAAAACTCTTGCATATGTGAAGAGAATAGCTACTTATGAGCCCCAATATTGCAACAAGGATGCTGCAACTCTTAGGGCGACCAAATTTATTTTATCAACCTGGGGTTCGTACAAACTTGGAGGTGACAATGCTATATGCACAACAGATGCAACAATCTACTCTTGTCACTTCTCAACTGGGGCAATAGACCACTAAGGTTTTTCAAACCACTATTCTATTGACTAGAAGGAGGCTGACTACTGGCAGTGAATGTAAAGCTATCTTTAATGCAGAAAGTATATGCTTGCCTATTTTAAGGAAATGAAAATGTTGAATAGAAAGTGCTATGAAATGGCATGAAATTACCTAGCTAAGAATTAACACACATTACTTGCAGAAGAGACCTAATTTAACCTTGCATTATATCATCTAGCTATCTAGACTAAGTAGGCATGGAAATTATCCTAACACTGCTATGACCGATGTATACATGCACTAGCTAAATATTGTAGAAAAGAGTCTTTTGGTTTTCAATTTAGAAATGTAAATGCTAAGTGTTAGCTTCCTATACCAATAGGTTTCATTTTTCATGATTGACTGAAGAAGTGCCAAATATGTCCATTCTTTCCATGCTGCAAAGTTCCATATTTTGTAGAAATTTCACAATATATTGCTGGTTGACTCTTACCACAGTTGATGAATAGCCAGACAGTCTAATCCTCGCTAAATCATGTTTGAATTTACTTGTCTTAGGATAGAGAATAAAGGTCTGTACAAACAGCTCAAGCTTGGCAGACAAGTAGTTAGGTAGAGAAGCAAAGGGTCTCAACAGCTTAATCTGAGCCCTGGAAGAGATAAGGGTAGACTTAGATAGGAGGGCAGCTAAAAGAAAAAAGAAGAATCAGGGTTTGCTAGTTCAAATGCACCCAATGAAAATGAAGAAAAAATGTCAGCTGTACTAGGCTGGTAGGCAGTTTTTGATGTGGGAGGAGCAGGTCTATGAGAAATTTTCTCCTTTGAAACAAGTTTCATCTCATAAAAATAATAAGGTGCCATGGCAAGGTGGTTACAAAACAAATGGAGCATGACTAATTTCCCTCCCCATTTTTCCAAGAAACACTTATTAACATTCCCCCCAAGGACAATGAGATCTGCTCATTGCCTTTAGTCCACTTCATTTCATAGAAAAAACTAAGTGAAACTGTGTTTTCACCTAGGCAAAAGAAGCCACATTTCTTGTGTAAAAAGTTTTTATTCCATATTGCCAAGTTTCCTAAGCTTCATAACTTGGTATCCTTTCATTCCCCTATGCCTAAGTTTCCACTCTATAAACTTAGCCTTTGTTCATACATATCTATTGTACATATTCATATTAACCTCCTAAATCTACTCTATAACTCCTATATAACTTTTTCCCTCCCCCTATTGTATAAAATACATAAAAAATTCCAAAAAAAAACAAATATCCCGACCCTTGGCAATATAGTCATATAATAAACATTTTCGGGAAGTATAAGGTTCACCTGGAACCTTATAATAACCCTTAGCACGCATAAAACCTTGGGTTTCATTTAACCTGTGGTTATATGAATAACCAATCATCCACAGTCCAGAGCGAAATACACTACAAACCCTGCAAAAACATTATACAACGTCAAAATATTAAGGTGGGTCCCCGTGCCACACCCCCGCAACTTGCCATTCGCCGTCGATTGTTGAATCGAGGCTCTCAGATCCAACGGTGCGGAACTGTATCGCGATGCCCCCAGCGCTCGAACGTTATGTTCCAGGAAAATGGCAGTTTCGTCGCCATACAGATGACACGCATCGCTCACCCGCATGTATCGCGACTCCCCCGCTCAATACCGCTGCTACCCCAAAAGCGGTACGATAATACCACTTACCACCCTCACTCCCCGCCGCTGACATCATCTGATGACGTCATATCCACGTCAGCTCCACATCACTGTTGCCACCTCAGCACCAAGTCATCCGCCATGTCACCTTCCATACCCCGCTACATGACAAAAAATCTACATCATGATGACGTCATCACAAAAAGCGCCAAAAAGCCCATAAAGCTGATTTTTGTTTAAAAAACCTGTAAAATTGGTTTTTTTTACCATTGCTATTGCGTTATTTTACTAAGCTTTAACATGCATACGACGACGAATTCACCAGCAAACCTTCAGTCTACCACCTAGACCACCATAGCTCGGCGCCACACTCTGCAAATCGTCTCCCAACCAGCAAGTAACTCCAGTGCATTGTGAAATTAGGTATTTACCATAATCCTGCAAAAAACCCTCTGAATTTCGAATTTTTGCTGTGAAAATTGTCCGAGCAACCTAGAAACTTGTTAAAATTCGCCCTGCTGCCTGCACATAAATACACCAGGACCACTTATTCATCCAAAAAACTGCACATTGCATACCTCTCTGTACAATTCGCCCAGCAAGCCGAGAAAAACAGCTATTCACCTGAGTCTTTCTCCCAAGCTTCCTGATTGACTTCCCTTTGCAAAATTGCCCACTGAAACTACTATTTTTCCCACATTTTACAGTAAAAACTACCAACTCCACCCCACTCAGCAAATCTCTCCCATTTAATTCGAGCTCCAGGTCTGTTTGGTCAGTAATTGCCAAAGAAATGGCCCTGAAACTATTGCTACTCATTCCTTGCAGAACAAACCCTCCAAGCTTCATTCTTTGCTTCAAATTCTGCCCACCAGAGTCAAAACTAAGCACTCCAATTTGCAAATCCTCTGGAAAAAAACCCAGGGCACTCTATTTTTCCCATTGTTGTTGTAAAGACCCACATTTCAATCAAAAACACTAGAGAACTTATAGAGATGGAAGCCCCTGCTCCAGTAGCCCTCAATGTGGCCCCTCCCAATGCCCCACATAAATAAATGGAATGGGTAGCAAATCTCATCTCTAGGCCTTTTGTGAGATCAGGAACAGCCATAGAAACAAAATTGACATCTTTGGGATTTGGGAGTCCAATATGCCCATGTACTACCTTCCTTGTGTAAATGTCTTTCCTGACCTCATTCACTAATGCCATGCCAATTATGAGCCCACTCAAAGGGCAGTGATTTCTCCTTCTGGGACAATTCTATTCTATATCACCCCTGAATCAATAAATGAGATGCTGCATTTCAAACCAACTGGGCCATGGATTCCTCTTTCCTTGGGATTTCTGCTTGACCAAGGTGCCAAATTGCCAAGTGTAGAGATAACCAGAATTGGCAAAATATTTATGAAACCCAATTATCAACCTCAAGAACCTCCTCCATACCTGGACACTTGGTTTAATGAAGCAGGAAAGTTTATAATTGACATGATAGCCTACATCCTGGGATTCAAAACCAGAGAGTATGTAGACGAAACCACATTGGTCCTCTTATCCATCTTTTCTCCAGGACAGCCCACTGCTGTCAGGTATGACTATGCCACCTTCATAGCTGATAAGATCCATGAGCAATTCATGAGCATGGACAGAGAAAGAGTGTTTAAATACACATCATACATATATCATTTATTGCTCTACTATCAGTTAGATAGTTTTCAAGTTCCCCTCAGAAAATTTGATGTGAAGGGAGAGCCAAGGTCTGTAATATTATGGACCCCAGTCTTCCACCATATTTACTATTCTCCTTATACTTATTGTGAATTTATTGATCTATTCATATATCCAGCCACCTCTTTACTGATAACTAGTCCTCCATATAGACTTTCTTGTGAAATGCCGAGAATTCTACAGCTCTCCAAGAGCTATAGCATAGGTGACTGGTACTTTTACTAGAATCATACTGTGATCCGGATATATGGCTGTGAGTTGTGCCCCTATAAATTGCAAAAATATGTGCCAATGCGATTGTTTGCCCTGGAATACTTTAGACAATTCATCCAAGCATATGTAATTCATTTCTGTGAGGCCAAGAAAAAGGCACAACTTAAAATAAGAAATCAAATAGGCCCTTTCACCTTCAATCAGAGGGAAGCCTGGCAAGAGGCTGATGAGATTTTAGGGCAAAAACTCAAACTAAAACAGAGTTTCTATTGGGCACCATATGACCCCAATCATTTTATAAGTTATAGGAAAGTCAAAAATAAGCTGCCAGCATATGTTCACTATCCAATCCCTGAAATCCAGCAATATGCTAATCAACAAGAGTGGCTAGAGGGCAAATTGTTTGAAGAAATAACTGGAAAAGAGAAATTGGAAAAGGAAATGAAAGATCTTGAAAAAACACTTGACCTGGACTCTTTTGGACAGGTACCCTTCAAGCTGCCCCAGCACATTGGAGGTGATACATCTTTTGCTGAGAGCTCACAGCAAGCATCACAAAAGGCCAGTTCAGCAGCAAAGGGCAAGGAAGTAATGGATACAGAACAACAGACCATGGTTGATCAGCCCACCACAACAAAAGAACAGGGAGAAGGGAAAGCTCCCCCAACTCAAACGAAGGCATCAGGAGCCCCTATGCTACAAACTCCTCAAAATGAGGAAAAGAGCAGAAAGAGAGACAAAGAAGAGGAGGTCCCTTCGAGTGGATCATCAGAACAACTAGGAGATAAGAGGCAGAGGTTGAATCCCTATTCTGAGGAAGAATTTGTGGAAGATACCACAGGCACCATGAGAGATCAAGAAAGGACCGAGCAGCAAACATCTCCATTACCTGGAACCTCAACTAGCTCATTCCAGCAAGAGCTAGAGAGGCAACATAGCGTGGAAGTGTCATCCACCAGGCCTCAAAGCAAGCAAAGCTCAGATATCAAGAAAACCTTCACCGATATAAAAGCTAGAAATGATCCAGTGAGGATGCAACTTTATAATCATTTGATGAGGACAGAACCTACCAATCAACAAAGGCTAATGGTTGCTTATGATATTCAGGAAAATAAAATTATCCTCAGCCATTTCAAGCCCAAGACATAGCAACCCCAGTCAGTTGTTGATTATATAAGAACCAATCTGGAAGTTTTCTCTAAATATATTCACCTAATTGACCAGATTGAATTACATAAGCAAACTGGGGAGATGGTGTATGCCACCTTGGCAGATAAGGCATTGCTTGCTCACAAACTGTAAAATTCAATGCACAATACCTCTGCCCAATTAGAATTGGAAAAGGATTCTCCTTAGCTAAGGACAACAGGACTAGGTCCTTAGAAGAAATTATCATCGATCTTGGGCATAATCCTAAGGATGAAAAGGGCATCAAAGAACTAATCAAGAAGAAGGAGGAGGACATTGCAGCCCTCAAAAGGAAATTAAAGTTGCCAATTACAGTGCATCCACAAACTGCAGAAGTTGCACAGCAGAAAGAGGAAGAGGACATGGTAAGTCTGCTAATGAGGATGAATGAGATATTGGCAGAAACAGAGCAAGCATTAGAGAAGGCAATTAAATAGAAGAAGGGAGAGTCAACCTCCCAGCCACCTGAAACTACTCCAACAGGTGCCACTGCTCCCCCCACAGGTACAACAGCAGTCCCTCCTACCATCCCAGCATCAACAGCAGGTACCTCAGCTTCAGCAGCAACAACAGGGCCAGATACCAGCTTGGGCATGGATGAATTAATGAAAGCAATCAAAGAGATGGAAGCTCAAATGTCAGAGCTCAAAGAGACAAAAGAAAAACTAGACAAACTAGAGGTGAGCTATGACAAGTCAAAAATAATAGTGGCAGAAAAAACTAGAGAAGTAAAGGCCCTGGAGAACAAGGTGAAATCATTGGAAAATGATCTCACCTTACGTAAACCTCTAACAGACATTAAAATGATCTTGTGGACCAAGATTGGCCAGTCTATTACTAACCAATGGTACTCAATTCAAACAATCCATGAACAAATTGAATTGATAGAAAGGGCCCAAGAGAAAATTCAAAGGGCAAGGGCATCATTGGGAAATATGCCTGAGCAGGCCAATAGGCTCATCCATTTTTTGAATACTCATACTAAAGAACAGCTAGCAGCTTTAGAGATCTCGGACAGGACAGGCACCATTTTGACAGTGAAGAAGGTGCTAACAATGAGAAATTTTGTACAGACTTTGGAAAGGAAGTGCCAAGAGATGCAGATGGATATTAATTCCTTCACAAAGAAGTTCACAATCTTGCAGCAGAAGGGTCTACCCAGTTTGCTAACCAGCAATCAAAAACTATTATCACATCAACAATATGCTCATAGGGTAAACATGTATGTTACAAATCAGATCACAACATCATCCAGCACTTCAGAAGACATGGGACCTCCTTCCGGACAAAGTTTATATGACAAATTGGAATTTTTTTTTTATATAGAACATGAAATAAATCATCTTTTTCAAGTCAAGCCTAACTTTTACAGGTATACTGAGGCTGATGAAACACTTGTGAAAATACAAAGACATCAGTTGCCTACAGACCATTGGTGGAAGAGTATGCTAGAAATTTTACTTAGGTAATTTGGATCTTTTTGTCTATTTACACTTGGTCAAAAAGCAAGACACGTGGCAGATATAGAGGAAGGATCTCAAGCGAGGATCAGGATGCATTAAAGCTAAATCAAGAGCAGGTGAAAGGATCAGGACAACAACACAGGAATGCAAATTAAAGACACAACTACCAGCTGAATTCCTGAGTTGAAAAGTCAAAAATATCTTGTCAGTTAAAGCAGCCAGCACAACCACAATTACTCCTACATTTATTTCTGCATTTATTTCTTTGTCAGAGTAGGTAAAGGAATTTATTGCTTCATATCTTATCCACAAGATATTTTTTAACTCTCTTTGTTATAAATACCTCCCCAAGGAATGTATTCGGGGTTGGTGATTTTCCTCTTTGGACCACGCTGTAACTCTGATATTTTTAATACAAGGGTTGTTGAAGTGCACTGCTGCTGGACCATTTGAATGTGGATTTGATGTTCTGATCTCTGCTACAAAATTCCTGTGTCTTTCTTTGGATCAATAGGTTATTCTAAACTGTGTTTTTGTGCTTCCTATGTTTGCAAATTTCATATATGTTTCATAATCTTAACAACAAGGAAAAAGAATAGCCCAGAACTTGTTTAAATACACTATGTGTTCAATTCCAGTTGTTATTTATGTTTTCTTCAGAACTAGCATAAACATAAATTCTTAGATGCTTTTGTTTCCACTAATTCTTTCACTTTGAAAATTGCCAAGGAATTCTTCGCTGCTCCTTGAAAATATTCATGCACCTTCCCTCTGCCACCATGATAAAGGATTCTTGACTTCCCTTTACCCCCTGGCTTACATCCCATCAATTTCTAGATTTCAATATTGTTCCAAAGCTGATCAGCTTGCTCTGTAGTATTGCCCTTTATCACAGAAACACACTTAGCAGTCCATCTTCATAAACTCCATTGCCTAATGGAATAAACTCTTTCAGACTTGCATCCTAGATCTGTTTAAAATCACCATCCAAACAAATTTAAAACAAAACTCTGCACATCATAACTAGCATAACAACTTCAAAAAACAAAGTTAAATTATAAAGAGAGAGCCCTCTCTGGATGTAGTTTGGCTAGAAATTGCATCTAAAAGATTGGTTAGTGGTTACCTCGGCCGTATTCCCTTTTCTCACAAGTTTTGGGGAA
>APFE031239088.1:177431-193147 GCA_000404065.3 Pinus taeda
TTAGGATAGAGAATAAAGGTCTGTACAAACAGCTCAAGCTTGACAAACAAGTAGTTAGGTAGAGAAGCAAAGGGTCTCAACAACTTAATCTGAGCCCTGGAAGAGATAAGGGTAGACTTAGATAGGAGGGTAGCTAAAAGAAAAGAGAAGAATCAAGGTTTGCTAGTTCAAATGCACCCAATGAAAATGAAGAAAAAATTTCAGGTGTACTACGCTCGCTAGGCAGTTTTTGATGTGGGAGGAGTAGGTCTATGAGCAATTTGCTCCTTTGAAACAAGTTTCATCTCATAAAAATCATAAGGTGCCATGGCAAGGTGGTTACAAAACAAATGGATCATGACTAATTTCCCCCCCCCCATTTTTCCAAGAAACACTTACTAACATTCCCCCCAAGGACAATGAGATCTGCTCATTGCCTTTAGTCCACTTCATTTCATAGAAAAAACTAAGTGAAACAGTGTTTTCACCTAGGCAAAACAAGCCACATTTCTTGTGTAAAAAGTTTTTATTCCATATTGCCAAGTTTCTAAGCTTCATAACTTGGTATCCTTTCATTCCCCTATGCCTAAGTTTCCACTCTATAAACTTAGCCTTTGTTCATACATATCCATTCTACATATTCATATTAACCTCCTAACTCTACTATATAACTCCTATATAACTTTTTCCCTCCCCCCATTGTATAAAATACATAAAAAAATTCCCAAAAAAACAAATATCCCGACCCTTGGAAATATAGACATATAATAAATATTTTCGAGAAGTATAAGGTTCACCTGGAACCTTATAATAACCCTTAGCACGCATGAAAACCTTGGGTTTCATTTAACCTTTGGTTATATGAATAACCAGCCATCCACATTCCAGAGCGGAAATACACTACAAACCCCGCAAAAACATTATACAACGTCAAAATATTAAGGTGGGTCCCCGTGCCGCACCCCTGCAGCTTGCCATTCGTCGTCGACCGTTGGATCGGGGCTCTCAGATCCAACGGTGCGGAACTGTATCGCGATGCCCCCAGTGCCCGAACGTTATGTTCTAGGAAAATGGTGGTTTCACCGTCGTAGAGAGGACACGTGTCGCTCACCCGCATGTATCGCAACCCCCCCGCTCAATACTGCTGCTACCCAAAAGCGGTGCGATAATACCACTTACCGCCCTCACTCCCTGCCGCTGACGTCATCCGATGACGTCATATCCACGTCACTGTTGCCACCTCAATGCCAAGTCATCTGCCACGTCACCTTTCGTACCCCGCTACATGACAAAAAATCTACGTCATGATGACGTCATCACAAAAAGCGCCAAAAAGCCCATAAAGCCGATTTTTGTTAAAAAAAACCCGTAAAATTGGTTGTTTTTTACCATTGTTATTGCGTTATTTTACTGAGCTTTTGCATGCATACAACGGGGAATTCACCAACAAACCTTCAGTCTACCACCTCGACCACCATAGCTCAGCGCCCCACTCTGCAAATCGTCTCCCAACCAGCAAGTAACTCCAGTGTATTATGAAAACAAGTATTTACGATAATCCTGCAAAAAAACCCTCTGAATTTCAAATTTTCACTGTGAAAATTGTTCGGGCAACCTAGAAACTTGTTAAAATTCACCCTACTACCTGCACATAAATACACCAGGACAACTTATTCATCCAAAAAACCGCACATTGCATACCTCTCTGTACAATTCGCCCAGCAAGTCGAGGAAAATAGGTATTCACCTGAGTCTTGCTCCCAAGCTCCCTGATTGACTTCCCTCTACAAAATCGCCCACTGAAACTACTATTTTGCCCACATTTTACTATAAAAACTACCAACTACGCCCCACTCAGCAAATCTCTCCCATTTAAGCCGAGCTCCAGGTCTGTTTGGTCAATAATTGCCAAAGGAAAGGCCCTGAAACTATTGCTACTCATTCCTTGCAGAACAAACCCTCCAAGCTTCATTCTTTGCTTCAAATTCTGCCCACCAGAGTCAAAACAAAGCACTCCAATTTGAAAATCCTCTGGAAAAAACCCAGGGCCTCTATTTTGCCCACTGCTACTGTAAAGACCCACATTTCAATCAAAAACACCAAAGAAGTTATAGAGATGGAATCCCCTGCTCCAGTAGCCCTCAATGTGGCCCCTCTCAATGCCCCACATAAAGAACTGGAATGGTTACCCCTGGCTGACAAGGATTTCTAGATTAATGACATAATGGGTAGCAAATCTCATCTCCAGGCCTTTTGTCAGATCAGGAACAACCATAGAAACAAAACTGACATCTTTGGGATTTGGGAGTCCAATATGCCCATGTACTACCTTCCTTGTGTAAATGTCTTTCCTGACCTCATTCACCAATGCCATGCCAATTAGTAGCCCACTCAAAGGGTAGTGATATCTCCTTCTGGGACAATTCTATTCTATATCACCCCTGAATTAATAAATGAGATGCTGCATTTCAAACCAACTGGGCCATTGACTCCTCTTTCCTTGGGATTTCTGCTTGACGAAGGTGCCAAATTTCCAAGTGCAGAGATAACCAGAATTGGAAAAATATTTATGAAACCCAATTTTCAACCTCAGGAACCTCCTCCATACCTGGACACTTGGTTTAATGAAGCAGGAAAGTTTATAATTGACATGATAGCCTACATCCTGGGATTCAAAACCAATGAGTATGTAGATGAAACCACATTAGTCCTCTTATCCATCTTTTCTCCAGGACAGCCCCCTGCTATCAGGAATGACTATGCCACCTTCATAGTTGATAAGATCCATGAGCAATTCATGATCATGGACAGAGAAAGAGTGTTTAAATACGCATCATACATATATCATTTATTGCTCTACTATCAGTCAAATAGTTTTCAAGTTCCCCTCAGAAAATTTGATGTCAAGGGAGAGCCAAGGTCTGTAATCTTTTGGACCCCAGTCTTCCACCATGTTTACTATTCTCCTTATACTTATTGTGAATTTATTGATCTATTCATATATTCAGCCACCTCTTTACTGATAACTAGTCCTCCAGATAGACTTTCTGGTGAAATGCAGAGAATTCTACAGCTCTCCAAGAGCTATAGCATAGGTGACTGGTACTTTTACCATAATCACACTGTGATCCGGATATATGGTTGTGAGTTGTGCCCCTATAAATTGCCAAAATATGTGCCAATGTGATCGTTTGCCCTGGAATACTTTAGACAATTCATCCAAGCAGATGTAATTCATTTCTGTGAGGCCAAGAAAAAGGCACAACTTAAAATAAGAAATCAACTGGGCCCTTTCACCTTCAATCAGAGGGAAGCCTGGCAAGAGGCAGATGAGATTTTAGGGCAAAAACTCAAACTAAAACAGAGTTTCTATTGGGCACCATATGACCCCAATCATTTAATAAGTTATAGGAAAGTCAAAGATAAGCTGCCAGCATATGTTCATTGTCCAATCCCTGAAATCCAGCAATATGCTAATCAACAAGAGTAGCTAGTGGGCACATTGTTTGAAGAAATAACTGGAGAAGAGAAATTGGAAAAGGAAATGAAAGAGCTTGAAAAACACTTGACCTGGAATCTTTTGGACAGGTACCCTTCAAGCTGCCCCAGCACGTTGGAGGTGATACATCTTTTGCTGAGAGCTCACAGCAAGCATCACGAAAGGCCAGTTCAGCAGCAAAGGGCAAGGAAGTAATGGATACAGAATAGCAGACCATGGCTGATCAGCCCACCACAACAAAAGAACAGGGAGAAGGGCAAGCTCCCCCAGCTCAAACCAAGGCATCAGAAGCCCCTATGCTACAGACTCCTCAAAATGAGGAAAAGAGCAGAAAGAGAGACAGAGAAGAGGAGGCCCCTGCCAGTGGACCATTAGAACAACCAGGAGATAAGAGGCAGAGGTTGAATCCCTATTCTGAGGAGGAATTTGTGGAAGATACCACAAGCACCATGAGAGATCAGGAAAGGACCGAGCAGCAAACATCTTCATTAACTGGCACCTCAGCTAGCTCATTCCAGCAAGAGCTAGAGAGGCAACATAGCGTGGAAGTGTCATCCACCAAGCCTCAAAGTAAGCAAAGCTCAGATATCAAGAAAAATTTCACCGATATAAAACATAGAAATGATCCAGTGAGGATGCAACTTTATAATCATCTAATGAGGACAGCACCTACCAATCAACAAAGGCTAATGGTTGCTTATGATATTTAGGAAAAGAAAATGATCCTCAGCCATTTCAAGCCCAATACACAGCAACCCCAGTTAGTTGCTGATTATATAAGAACCAATCTGGAAGTTTTCTCTAAAGATATTCACCCAATTAACCAGATTGAATTACATAAGCAAAATAGGGAGATGGTGTATGCCACATTGGCAGATAAGGCATTGCTTGCTCACAAACTGCAAAATTCATTGCAAAATACCTCTGCCCAATTAGAATTGGAAAAGGCTTCCTCCTTAGCTAAGGACAACAAGATTAGGTCCTTAGAAGAAATCATCATCGAGCTTGGGCATAATCCTAAGGATGCAAAGGGCATCAAAGCACTAATCAAGAAGAAGGAGGAGGACATTGGAGCCCTCAAAAGGCAATTAAAGTTGCCAATTACAGTGCATCCACAAACTGCAGAAGTTGCACAGCAGAAAGAGGAAGAGGACAGGGTAAGTCTGCTAATGAGGATGAATGAGAGATTGGCAGAAATAGAGAAAGCATTGGAGAAGGAAATTAAAGAGAAGCAAGGAGAGTCGACCTCCCAGCCACCTGAAACAGCTCCAACAAGTGCCACTGCTCCCCCCATAGGTACAACAACATTCCCTCCTATCATCCTAGCATCAACAGCAGGTACCTCAACTTCAGTAGCGACAACAGGGCCAGATACCAGCATGGGCATGGATGAATTAATGAAAGCAGTAAAAGAACTGGAATCTCAAATGTCAGAGCTCAAAGAGGCAAAAGAAAAACTAGGCAAACTAGAGGTGAGCTATGACAAGTCAAAAATAACAATGGAAGAAAACACCAGAGAAGTAAAGGCCCTGGAGAACAAGGTGAAATCATTGGAAAAGGATCTCACCTTACGTAAACCTCTAGCAAACATTAAAATGATCTTGTGGACCAAGATTGGCCAGTCTATTACTGACCAATGGTACTCAATTCAAACAATCCATGAACAAATTGAATTGATAGAAAGGGCCCAAAAGCAAATTCAAAGGGCCAGGGCATCATTGGGAAATATGCCTGAGCAGCCTAATAGGCTCATCCATTTTTTAAATACTCATACTAAAGAATAGCTAGCAGCTTTAGAGATCTCAGATAGGACAGGCACCATTTTGACAGTGAAGAAGGTGCTAACAATGAGTAATTTTGTACAATATTTGGAAAGGAAGTGCCAAGAGATGCAGATGGATATTAATGCCTTCACAGAGAAGTTCAAAATCTTGCAGCAGAAGGGTCTACCCATTTTGCTAACCAGCAATCAAAAACTGTTATGACATCAACAGTATGCTCATAGGGTAAACATGTATGTTACAAATCAGATCACAACATCATCCAGCACTTCAGAAGACACAGGACCTCCTTCCGGACAAAGCTTATATAACAAATTGGAAAATTTGTTTTATATAGAACCCGAAATAAATCATATTTTTGAAGTCAAGCCTAACTTTTACAGGTATACTGAGGTTGATGAAACACTTGTGAAAATACAAAGACATCAGTTGCCTACAGACCAGTGGTGGCAGAGTATGCTAGAAATTTTACCTAGGCAAGACACATGGCAGATATAGAGGAAGGAGCTCAAGCGAGGATCAGGACGCATTAAAGCTAAATCAAGAGCAGGTGAAAGGATCAGGACAACAACGCAGGAATGCAAATTAAAGACACAACTACTAGCCGAATTCCTGAGTTGAAAAGTCAAAAATATCTTGTCAATTAAAGCAGCCAGCACAGCCTCAATTACTTCTACATTTATTTCTGCATTTATCCCTTTGTCAGAGTAGGTAAAGGAAGTTATTGCTTCATATCTTATCCACAAGATATTTTGTAACTCTCTTTGTTATAAATACCTCCCCAAGGAATGTATTCGGGGTTGGTGATTTTCCTCTTTGGACCACCTTGTAACTCTGATATTTTTAATACAAGGGCTATTGAAGTGCACTGCTGCTAGACCATTTGAATGTGGATTTGATGTTCTGAGCTCTGCTACAGAATTCCTGTGTCTTTCTTTGGATCAATAAGTTATTCTAAACTGTGTTTTTGTGCTTTCTATGTTTGCAAATTTCATATATGTTTCATAATCTTAACAACAAGGAAAAAGAATAGCCCAGAACTTGTTTAAATATACTCTGTGTTCAATTCCTGTTGTTATTTATGTTTTCTTCAGAACTAGCATAAACAAAAATTCTTAGATGCTTTTGTTTCCACTAATTCTTTCACTTTGAAAATTGCCAAGGAATTCTTCACTGCTCCTTGAAAATATTCATGCACCTTCCCTCTGCCACCATGATAAAGGATTCTTGACTGCCCTTTACCCCCTGACTTACATCCCATCAATTTCTAGATTTCAATATTGTTCCAAAGCTGATTAGCTTGCTATGTAGTATTGCCCTTTATCACAAAAACACACTTAGCAGTCCATCTTCATAGACTCCATTTCCCAATGGAATAAACTCTTTCAGACTTGCATCCTAGATCTGTTTAAAATCACCATCCAAACAAATTTAAAACAAAACTCTTCACATCATAACTAGCATAACAACTTCAAAAAACAAAGTTAAATTATAAAGAGAGAGCCCTCTCTGGATGCAGTTTGGCTAGAAATTGCATCTAAAAGATTGGTTAGTGGTTACCTCGGTCGTATTCCCTTTTCTCACAAGTTTTGGGGAACAACCTGAGTGATAACACTAAGCTAATAATCTGATATTTTGCAGTGGAGGAAGGTATCGAAAAGCTAGTCCAAAATGGAATTGAGGGGTATTGAAGTCAATTTGAAGGCCTAACCTAGGCTTTGATCATCATTTTAGCCCAAAACATTCTAAATCAGGATGCTACAGGGTTTCCTGTAGTTACTACAGGATTTCTTGTAGTTGCAGGATGTCCTGGTTTATTACTGGAAACATAGTTGAAGGTTGTAGGAAGGTAGGGAAGGTGAAAGGATGTGATGGGAAGATGTATGATGGTGGAATAAGGTATGGGGAAAGTGCACACTACCCAAGGATCAACCCAACCCTTCAAGATGGTTGGATTTGCTCAAGGTGGTTGTCCATGATGGCTACAAAACATAAATATGAATTTGTGGTTGGTAGGATTGGGTGAGAGATGGAGAAGACTTAGATGAGGCGTGGAATGAGTTCCTCCTTGCAAATCAATAACTCCTGTGACAACACATATTATTTTCTTCATTCATGCACAACTTTATGTAAATGTGGAAAAAATGAGTTGAATTTGAGAAACTGATTTATCAATGGCTAATGGCTTAAATCTATGGAATGCCTTCTAATCTACAACGAACTCAAGAAACCAAAATGACAATTGCAGGTGCTTCTAAGAAATCATAAACAATGTTCTACTCAACAAGAAATCCGAATTTATGCAATGACCAAAAGATAAATATGTTTTTGGGGCTGTGAAACTAGGGCCCTCAAACCATGATCCCATGAGGGAGATGAGGAAGAGGCCACTGTCACAAGATTTTCTGAAGAATTTTGTTTCACTATTGTAACATTGATCTACTTCTCCAACTAATGGAAGTAAAACTAACCAATCATTCAAAGACTTGTAAATTAAATAAAGCAAATATAACCTCAACAAATAATCTATGATTATAATCTAAGAATACATGTACAAAAAGAGGAACCTCTGCTGCTACGGTTGGGCCCTAACCCAAGAGCTTCAGCCCTTTGAGTCAACTCAGTGCTAGATCAAAGAAAATCCTTTCATTATCATCAAAATGTCAAAAATAACATGATAATAACAGTCACAATATCTTCGCTCGAAATTGCCTCATGGCTACAATAAAAAGTCAAATCCTAGTGAGGCTCTAGGCCTTCTTATTTATACAACTGAAATTACCAACATATTCCTAAAAGCTAGGGAGACTTGGCTCCCAAACTCAAGATTGACTTGTCTTCAACTATCACTGGCTTGGCTGCTTGTAACTTTGAGATGATGAGATATGGTGGAGGAATCTTCGTGTGATTGAGGAGTTAAGGAGGGAGACCAAATATCATAAAATCCCTCTTACTTGTCTACTTCGAGTTTCTACACTTAAATTTGCCCAAAATTGCTCCAAATCCTATAATTAATGCATATTAGGCCACATGACATAACATATCACCTTTACCCTTCTCACTAAGAAAAATATAATAAAATATGTAAAGAAATGTGAGAAAAGTTGATTTTAATAATATGGAGAGTGGCATTAAGGCCAATATAGTTAACCTATTGATGAACCTCATCATCATCCCCTACTGAAAGTGTTGCTCATCCTTTGAGCAACTTAGTCTATGTCCATATCTTCCATAGCTCTTGTGGACTATCTGACATCCCAGGCCTCTATTGATGGAGTTTCCTCTTGTGGATAAAACCCTGCATGTTTCTCTATTTCCTCCCACTACTTTCTTTCCTCTTCCTCCTTTCTACCTTCTAGCATACCCAACAACAATGGTGGACTGAGTTTCAAACCAATCCAATTGATTTTGAGTCTCTGCATTGCATTCTTATACTGTGGGATCCTTTCTAGTGCATCTCTCATCCTCTCAAGGGAATGATACTATCGGATCCTTAGGTTGTATGGTAGGGAGCTCCATCTCCTCTGGCATTCTTGCTAGCTTTCATTTTCCAACAACCTCAAGGTGTCTTCAAAGTGGGTGATGACATGTTCTTGTGTAGCTATGTATCTTGGTGCAAGTTGGGCATCATTGGAGATGATGTTGTGGGTGCTAATAACAACAATTGAATTTATATGTTCTGCTCTGATGTAAAGGGGCTTCCTTTCTTCTCTTTCCAACACCCTCTTCACCTCCTTAGCCCTGACCTCCTTATGACTCATCCATGATGCAAGGGCCATTAGTTGTAAGTCCCACAAATTTGCATTGGGGTCCCACACATTCAAGTCTGTCAAGACCAAGTTGTGCAAGTAGAATTCAGATATCTTGTTCTTATCCTCTAGGGTGCTCTTGTCACATAGTTCAATGAACTGCCTATACCCTTGGAAAGGTATAATCCCCTGTTGTGCTAGTGTCCTTATCTGAAATTGTATCCATTGGTATTTGAGGTATAAGGCATATTATTTTGGTGGCATCCTGCACTGGATTTCCTCCATGGAGAGGCTTGCCATGGTGTCCAATTGGCTCTCTTTTTCCTATAACTGCCTCCTTAGCCATGTGCTTTCTGCCTCTAGTTGAGATCTCATAATTTGTTACATGCCTCTCATCTTACTCAACTCCTTGCCAATCTCTAGGAGTTGTCCTTCCATATAGCCCACATCCTCAACCTTATTTGATTTGGGAATTGGCATCTAATGATGTATCCTTCCTCTCTGTTTCTCAAGCTCAAAGAGGAGAGGGATGGAAAATTTTTGTGGTATTACGCTACCTACCTCAATGAATCTGTAATAAGAGCTCAGATTTGGTTGTGGGATAGGCTCCTACAACTCTTGGAACTCTCCCTTAGATGTCTTTGGAGACGTTCCCCCCTCCTGCACTTGTTTTGCTACGTCCTTTCCTTCCCTATGTCCATGTTGTCCTTCCTGTAGCTTTTTATGTGTTTCCTATAGTACTGACAAAGTTTCCTGTAGGACTGTCTGAGGATCATGTAGAGGGATTTTTCCTTTCTGAAATGGGGTCAAAGGTGCCTTGTCTTTCTTTGTTGATGCTGACCTGGTGACAGGCTTCCTAACTTAGGTGATGGGAGACTTTAGGGAAGCTTGTTTTGATGTGCCCTCTTCACCTTTTATTTCTAGGGAAACTAGCTTTTCTTTCTCTTTTTGTGACTCCTCAATTATGATTGGAGTCCTCGTGGGTGTTTGTGGTTTCGCTTGTTTGATCTTGATGCTCTTCCTTATTTTGAAATAGAGAAGAGTTTGCCTCTGTTTTTTCTATTTTGACTTGATAGGTGTGCGTAGGGCAGTCAAGGCAGCAACTGCCTCCTTCTCAGTGGGTTTAGGAGACAACCTTGGATATTCCTACCCTTCCTTTGTATGTTCCTCAGGGATTGTTTCTTCCTTATGTTCTTCCTCTTCACTTTTCTCTTATTCTCCTTCTTCTTCTCCTTCTCCTTCCTTTGTTTTCTCTATTTCTGCATCCTCTTCCTCCTCTAGTTCTTCTTCTTCCTCTTCAGGTTCTTCTTCTTCCTCTTCAGGTTCTTCTTCTTCCTCTTCAGGTTCTTCTTCATCTTCTTCTGTATCCTCTTCACCACTATAGGTATTGTCCCTATTATATTCAAGGGCTTGTATTTCAATCACAACCTCTCTATCCATGTCTCTAAATGAGGACCATTGAATAGGGATTCTTAGCTGGCTCAAGGCATTCTCTAGTATTAGCTTAATAAGTCCATGGTGTGCCAATTGTTGATGTTTTCCCTCTTGGACCTTTAGGCTCATGTCTATTATTGATTGTAGTAAGAAGTAAGGTACACTGAGCCTTCTGCCAATGGGTATCTCCTCTCCAAATCTCAACTCATGGAGGAGTCTAAATTGGTAGCCATAGATTATATTGAGCCTCCCTTCAAAAGAGATATATTTGAGAATATGATATCTCACCTCATTCCAAGGATAGGGAAGGATTTCCCTTATTATCCCATTTTTGTCCTCAATTGGATCTTCATCCCTTAAGAAATTTTTTTCTTAGCAAACATGCTTGTAGGCTTATCCTCTTTTCTCCATTGCATCCCTTGAGGAAGTGTAGTGATTCTTCTAATTACCTCAGGAGTAATTGTAATTGGCAGTCCTCTTATCACAGTAGTAGAACTGGTTCTATCCTGAAGGTTGAGTGCCATGGTGAATTCTTGAGCTACATCATCATCATACCCTTTGATCAACTTAAAGAATCCCAACCACTTATGCCTTCTAAATATTCCTACCACAGGGGATGTAGGTGTATCCTGGATGTATCTGTGGATTCCCTTCTCTTAAATCCTCCTATCATGTCTCTTCTCAGGTTAGCTAATTGTAGGGAGTTTGGTACGCTAACCTTAGTGTTTCTAGGGAAATTGAGAGTTTATAATATTGGTGGATGGCTGCAATTTATTTCTATCTCCACACAACTTTTAAACTTCACACAATTCTGTCTAAAACCCCAGGCCCACTCTAATCATTTAGAAAACTCATATTTTTTACTTTTCTTAGCTATCAATTCAAAACACAGGAGATATGGGCCACCTAAATTTCACTGTGATACTTTGAATGAGGATAATTGTTGAACAACTGGACCATTGGCACCCCCTTGCAGAGTTCTTTGTGAATTTACAATGCTTCCTATATCTCCCTATGTTTCCTATAGTTGTTCCTGTTGTTCTATTTCCTATAGGGCGGCTAAAACATGTTTTATTCCTCGATGGATTTCCAAGGTGGTCCCGGTCTTCTCTGATATCGAAATGAACAAATGGTGCATGAGAGTTTGGAACGTTTTCTATTTATGGTCGATTCCTTGGAGCACTGCATTGTATGGAAGTGTATGGGATTTCCTCTTTGGGACCATTGGCCCACCATTAGTTATCATTAAGCCTCCCCTCGTAATCATCACCCACTCTCACACAACTTAACTCAACCACCTTTTTGACTCATTCTCCTTGATGTAACATTGCAATGTGGCATGTTGACTAGGAGTTCACTTTTTGTTTTCTAGTTGAGCGTCGCCAAGTTAACTGACCACCTCTAGCTTATAAAATCAAACTTTTTCATATTCCTAAACTTTTATCATATCATACTTAGGGAATAATTTGGATGAGGTGCCATATATGTGCCTTCCTTTTCTTGGTTGATGCATGTTGGAGGGTGAATCTATTGTGCTTCTTTTTGTTCAGGTAAGTGATTTCCATGGTCACTTTTCTATTGATTTCTTCCATCTGATGTAGTTGCCTTATTTGTTGTTGTGTGCAGGTGATTGGTCTCTGTTGTTGCTACTGAGCTCTGGATAGGAGTCATAATATCTGTAGGGGTGTTGTAGATCTTTACTTGCATGGATGGTGAAAGAGAATGCATGGAGAAATTGTTGTTGTGATAACACAGGCTACTACAAGATTTCATGTACTTACTACAGGAAATCTTGTAGGTGCCTTTTTTTCATAATGTTTTTGCTTTTATTTCACTTGGAGGAGGGATGGGTGGCGATGTAGGAGTGGAAGGATGGAGATGGAGGATATGGAGGGTAGGTGAGTGAGGCCAATGATGGAATGTCCCTTGGACTCTTTTTTCTTGTAGTTTTTCATTTTTCTGAGTGGTTTTTTATGGACACAGAGGTTGGCATGGCCATGGGTTGGTGTTGGGCAAGAGGTGGTGACGTGTATGGTTCCCTTTTTAACCTAGCACAAGCCTGCATCATCATTTCGAAATTAGGACTTCATCCCTGTAGTGTTTCAGGACATCCTATAGTACTATAGGATCTCCCCATAGTAATTACATGAAACCCTATAGAAGTTAGAAAATTGTATAAAACTTGGTTTCTGATTCCTGGAAGTGAGTATGGATGATGGAGACATAGTAGGCATGGAAGATATTAAGTGAATGGAGGAAGAATGGGGTGATGCTCGGCTTTCTATTCCTTGAAATCTGAGTCCTTTGTTGCCCTTAAAAACCTGCAAAAATCACAGGTTTTTATTAGTGGGCAGGTTTGAGGTCCCTGCCATGGCATTTTGTTTTTTTGATTTTTTTTTTGTTTCTCTTATTTTCCACAGACACACAGGTCACATCAAACGAGGCTTTCAACCTGTTTTCCTACCTTAGGCACCTCAAGAGAGGTTTTCACCTAGGGATATTTTCATTTTCATTTTTTTCACTCTTGGGCTGCCTCAAGGAGGTTTTCAACCCAAAAGTTGACCTCAGGTGCCTCATAGAGGTTTTCACCTAGGTTCCTTATTATTTTTTTTCTTTTTTTCTTTTTTCATTTTTTTCCAAAAATAAAAACAGTCTTCCAGAATTTGGTAAGCTGGAAGCTGAGACACTTCCAAGCACATTCACTTCCTTACTAATGGTACTGATGAACTCTTCCCTTGACATAGGTATTTTATAGGCTTTCAATCTGTATCCATTTACAATCAAGGGGATACCTTCTTCATCAATGGTCCTTATTTTCATAGCCCCATTGTCATGGCACTTTTCTATCAGATATGGGCCCAACCACTTAGTTATAAATTTGCCTTTAAATTCCTTGAACCTGGAGTCATATAGCAGAGCTCGATCACCTTCTTGAAAAACATTGTCCTTGATGTTTTTGTCATGCCAAACCTTTCTTTGTACTTTCACAACTTCAGTGTGTAGGAGGGCATGCATCCTAAATTCATACAAACCATTGAGTTGGAGCAGCCTCTCCTGATGTGCCTTTGTAACATCCAAATCCAACTGTGATGCCATTCTCAAAGTGTTGTACTCAAACTCAATGGATGGTAGAGTCTTCTTTCCATAGACCAAGTCATAAGGGGTGAAGCCAATGGTTGTCTTCTAGGTTTTATTATAGGCCCAAGTGGCCTCCACTAGTCTGTCAGCCCAATCCTTTCCGTTGTTGCTCACAACCTTGGTGATAATTCCTTGCAATGCTCTGTTAGTAACCTATACTTGTCCATCGGCCTGAGGATGATAAGAAGTTGACTTCATGTGTTTGATCTTATGTCGCCTCAAAAAATTCTCAATCAAGTGTGATGTGAATTGAGCTCCCTGATTAGTGACTAGTTCTCTAGGGTACCCAAACTTGTAGAATATATTCTCCCTTAAGAACTCAGCCACTTTATCTTATGTTGTTACCTTGACAGCCTTGGTCTCAGCCCACTTTGTCAAATAATCATTGCATACAAATATGTACTTTTTCTGCCCTAATGGTGGATCAATGGGCCCAATGAAATCCATGCCCCACTTGTGAATTGGCTCAAGAGTCACCTGAGGTTGCAAATGCATTTCATCCTTGGGAGTAGGTTTCCCCATTCTTTGGCACTGATCACCGACTGGTGTATCTTCTTGCATCTTGGTGGAGAGTGGGCTAGTAGTACCTAGCTTACAGTACCTTGAAAGTTGTCCACTTGGCTAAAAAGTGAACTCGACAAGGGCCATCATGATAGGCCAGAAGGATGTCAAAGACTTCCTCCTCCCTCACACATATCCTCAAAATTTGATCTGGGTGCTTGAAGAGATTGTCTCCAATCCAAGTGAATGGGGCACTCTTTCTTACAATTCTGTTTTTCTCCCTTGGAGGACAAATTTGGAGGGAACTGTGCAACCACTAAGTAGTTGGCTATGTTAGAAAACCATGGAGATAGAATTGAATAGAAAATAAATGTTCATCTAGTAGTTGATCATCAACCATTCCCTCCTCACCTGTAGGTAAAGCAAGTCTAGATAAAAAGATTGCATCTACATTTTCTCTACTCGACTTATTAATGATACTTACATCAAACTGTTCTGATAAAAGAAACCATCTAATAATTCTGGCATTCACATTAGGTTTGTTCATCAAATATTTAATAACAACATGGTCAGTATGTAAAAATGTTTGGTAACAAATGATGTAGTGTCTAAATTTATTCAAGGAATGGGCAACAACTAGGAGCTCTCTTTTAGTCACTATATAGTTCAATTTAGCCTTGGATAGATTTTCGTTAATGAAATAAATGGCATAAGGCAACTTGTCATCTATCTAGCCTAGAGCTAATCCTATAGCTTTGTCAGAGGCATCGACATGGATGTGGAAAGCAAGAGTCCAATTTGGGTGCAGTAGTCAACTTGTCCTTTAAGGTTTCTAGGGCCTCTTGGCAACTTTCTAACCAGCAAAATTTAAAGTCCTTGGCCAATTTTCAAAACAAAGGTGAGGCTACTTTTCTAAAGTCCTTTATGAATCTCCTATAGTATCCAGCTAATCCCAAGAGAATTTTTACACTCCTCTTTTTCTGAGGAGTAGGTGTTACACAAAAATATCGTCACCATGACTATTTGCAGTCAGTATGGGTCTATCATCACTTATACTGTCCTCCTAAGCAAGTCTCAGACCTTAGCTCTTCATGTCAAGCTTTCCAAATGAGAGAAAGACATTTAAAATCAATAAAACTCCGGTTCCGCACTTTCTCTCACTTTTACCTGCGGGCCCGCACCCTTTGTTCATATTACCTGCGAATCTGCACGCTATGTCTATAAAGGGGTGGGTGCGTACCCCTGTAAAAGTCAAAAAGGCGCAAGTTTATTTTTAAAAACTCACTTTGGCTTAATTCTAGATGTTTCTAGAAGGAATTTTGACGTGGATTGTTCGCTCCAAGGTGGTTCATGCATCCCAAAAGAGAAGGAGCTAATCCCTTGATATGAGGAGCTATCCCTTTGAAGGAGGACCTAGCAACTTCCCTCCATTGCAATATAAATTAAGGCATTGGGTCAGTTGCTGGAGAGGGTAGAAGCTGAACATTTTTGATGGTAAATGCTGGTGGAATTGGGACTTCCTAGTTAAACTTGAAAGGAGAGATCACATACCTTTTGGTTTCATTGGGAAGTGAGTGAAACTTGTCAAAGTAGAGGAGACTTCTTGTCGGACCCTGGGAGGATCTTGTACAGCAT
>APFE031239088.1:203192-224173 GCA_000404065.3 Pinus taeda
TATATATATATAATGCACAGACAATTGTTAGATATGTTAGAAAAAAATTAACGGAGAAATGAAACACATACAATATTGTGGAAACACAAACACAGAAATGCATAAAACAAGAGAGACACAAATATACATGGTTCACCCAATTTGGGCTACCTCCATGGAGAAACAGCTAGTCCTTCCTTTTATAGTATCCAGTAAAATGAAGAGATACAACGTACAATAGATCAGTTGTAATTTCCTCTTCCCTCTCACACGGTCTCCTCTCTCTTTCTCACTCAAAATTAAATACAAAGCCACAATACAATTCCCTCATATAAACTGAGGGTTTCCTTCTAGAGAAAAAACCCTAAATTAGCATAAATTCTACCGTCAGATATTTCACCTAATGAACTGTCTAGATTGACTACAAAATTACAATATTTTACAAGGCAAATTTTTACTTAAAATTTACTTTCGGTGGCACTGCCCCCGAACTCCCACGTATAGGGGTCTGCAGTATTCCTAGGGTATACACCTAGTTAAAACAAGACCTATGAATCAGGAAGATAATCAAGCTCCACACCCAACAATCTCCCATTTGGAGACTGGTTATAACAACTCCACTAACTACTTCACTTGTTCAGCAATGCTTCCACTTTGGACCTAGTTTTTTTTCATCTTCATCATCATATTTGAAGATGAATTGAAACTGACGAGAAAATCATTTTCTTCCTAGTTATAACCTTTGTTAACATATTTGCAATATTTTGGCTAGTGTGTATCTTTTCCAGCTTCAACTTTCCATCTTCCAAAACTGACCATGGTGACCAAAACAAGCATGTCATCTACATACAATATCAATATAATATAGTTTCCATGGTTTTACTTTTTAATATAAACACAATGGTTAGAGTGACATCTAGAATAACCTTGTTCAAACCTAAACCTGTCAAATTTTAGATACCTCTTCCTTGGAGCCTATTTTAGGTCATACAAGCTCTTCTTCAACCTACACACTAATTTCTCCTTCCCTTTGACCTCATATCTTTTTGGTTGTCGCATATATATCTCTTCCTCCAAATCCCCATGGAGAAAGGTTGTCTTTACATCTAACCACTCAAGATGAAACCTTTTGCTACTACTAGACTTAAAATAGTTCTGATTGAAATAATTTTAACAACAGGAGAAAATATTTCATCAAAGTATATACCTTTCATTTATGAAAACTCCTTCATAATAAGTCTAGCCTTATACCTTTGTTTTCCTCCATCTTCTTCTTTCAACTTTTAAACCTGTTTATTTTGCAATTTTTTTTTACCTTTAGGAAACCTGACTAAGTCCCAAGTCTAGTTATGTACCAAGGAGTCCATCTCTTCTTTCATTGCTTTCTCCCACTTCTTCTTGGTTTCTACTCGCATTGCTTCTTCATATCCTTCTGGTTCACCAAAATCAATCATAAATACATAATTAATGAAGGAGAATATCTTTCAAGGGGTCTACTTAGCCTGGTATATCTTCTAACAACACTTGCAGAAGTTTGAGGTGCTTGTTGTTGTTGTTCCTACTATTATTATTGTTCATTATTATTTCATGTAACCTTTGAATTTACTTTTTCGTGATCTCATCAAGCACAACATATTATATGTTTTCCTTTTCCCATTTCTTTCCCTCCAATTGATCTTTATACAAGACCCTTTCATTGAATAACACATCTTGTCTCCTAATAATTTTATGGTTTTCATAATCATATAAGCGATAACCAAAATCATTAACACCATATCCGATAATGGTATACTTAT
Organism: Pinus taeda; assembly: GCA_000404065.3. Taxonomy (NCBI): domain Eukaryota; kingdom Viridiplantae; phylum Streptophyta; class Pinopsida; order Pinales; family Pinaceae; genus Pinus; species Pinus taeda. Next base: position 204,968 of record APFE031239088.1, read on the forward strand.
TTGATTTTTCCTCAAGCAATGTTATGTTTTATTTACTAATGTGGACAAATGCTTCACAATCAAAAGTATTTATAAATGAGTAGTTTACCCTTTTACCTGTCCATGCCTCCTCTGGAATACCACCATCCAAGGAACTTGAAGGCCCTCTGTTTATTATATAAACAACACTATCTACAACTATATCTTCCCAAAATTCTAAAGGTAACCCTGCATGCAATCTCATACACTATGCAGGCTCCATGATTGTCCTGTTCATCCTTTCTGACACACCACTTTCTTGTGGTGTTCCTTGAACTATCTTATCTCTATGAATTCCATGTTATGAACAATAATTATCAAACACCCTGCTGCAATATTCACCTCCATTATCTAATCTGAGACACTTCAACTTCTTTCTTGTCTCATTCTCAACCAAATTTCAATTTCTTAAAAGTATCAGAGACATCAAATTTATTTTGAATTCAATAAACCCAAGTTTTTCTAGTTGCATCATCAATAAAAGTAATATAATAGCAAGAGTCACCAAGAGATGATACATGAGCGGTTCCCCATACATATGTATGCACAAGCTCTAAGTTTTCACTTTTCTTTTATTTCCCAACTTTGATAAATATGACTCTCTTCTACTTTCCATAAGCACAATTCTCACAGAAATCCAAATCAAGATGCTTCAAACCTAACAACAAATTTCTTGAGTGAAGAATCTACATCCCCTTCTCACTCATGTGCACTAGCCTATAATTCCACAATGTCATATCTGCTTCTGCGGAGGTTAAAGCATTAGCAAAATTAGAAATACCATTGCATAAATATAATGTACCAACCTTTTCTCCATTTTCTATTACCAGGGTTCCTTTAGTGGCCTTCTAGGTTTTATCTGTAAATGTAGTCATACAATCTTCACCTCCAAAATCCCTTGTTGAAATTAGATTTCTCTTTAGATTTGGAACATGCCTTACCTCCTTTAACAACCATTGATTTCCATTATATTGCTTTATGATTACTTTACCCATTCCAAAAATTTTATAGGATTTATCATCACCCAAACGAACCTGTCCATAATCAACTTAAACATAGTCAGGAAAAAATTTCATATCAGGTGTGGCATGGGATGAATCCCCTAAATCTACCACCCAAGAATCAATAATATTCTCTAATGAAAGAATCAAAGCATATTGCAACAACTCATTTGTCACATTCACTTCGTGATTGTTCTCTTGTTGTCAATCTCCTTCTTTTCCCTTCCAATATTTGCAGTCTTTCTTCAAGTGCCCTTTCTTCCCGCATTTTCATTACACTGTCCTTGATATGGATTTGGATCTACCTTTGCTTGACTTACTATGATTCCTTGAGCTCCTTCCTCTTTCCATTTTTCCTTCCCCAATCTCTACAGTCAAAGCATTACCTGATGTCTCACCAAAACTTTTTTGTCATATTTCCTTGCTAAGGATAGCACCAAAAACATTATCAGACTTCAAACTACTAGATCCAGAGACAGAGTTACTAATAGACATAACTAATCATTCCTAATTTCTATAAATGAGAACAAAAATAATAGATCCCTAACTTCATCATCAAAATTTACCCCTACATAACTTAACTAACTAGTAACCTTGTTAAATTCCTTTAAATGATCAATAACAAATCCACCTTTTGACATCTTCATATTAAATAGATGCTTCATAATAGATACCTTATTTGAGGCCGAGGGTTTTTCATATAGTTTAGCCAATGCCATCATTAAACCTTTTGTTGTCGTTTCCTTTCAAATGTTGAATGCCACTAACGCTACTAGACATAACCATATTTTTCCTACTGCCTTTCTATCGAGAAGACCCTATTATTCATCTGTCATTGATCCAAACTTAAGCAAGAATGCAAAAAATTACAAATGTAACCATAAATACAAAGATGCAGTAGAAAATAATACTTCATTTCATTAATATCGGAATACTAAAATATGCTTATAAACAAAATGAAAATAAACTAGCTTGGGCGATGGTAACTTATCTTTGAGAAGAGATGTGGCAGCTACATGCCTCTAAACTGTGTTACAATGATGCTCAAGGGCCTGTTTGTTATTGAACAACAAGATAATACCCTAAACAACCAAAACCCTAACCCGATGAGATGTAACACAAAGATTTTGTGGGCCCCGTTGGGGTTAGTTGGGCAACCAACTTCGTGGGGTCGTAACTTGGTCATATTATCTTTGTTTGGCACGTACGATACCTTGTTGGAAAGGTCTCCCCGATTAAAACAAGATTTGTGGTAGGTCCTTTCCTATGGCTATGAGCCTATAAAAAACCTAAAAGAAATTTTGTTTATGGGGTCAAAACGAATTTGAAAGTTTAGGACCTGAAAAACTGCTAAAAATAGTAAATGTCGAAATAAATAAGGAAACAAATGAAACCACATAGAGGTCTAGGTGGAATATGCGGGTGGCCACCAAAAGTCACTTTGATAAATTAACCCCTCCCCCCCGAGGAAGCAATGGTCCCCATTGCGTGCAAAGCCTCCATGTGGTGAGGGAATTTCTATTGAACCTAGTCCCTGGTGAACCTCTTGCCCTAGTGAAGGAGTTGGCCTAATTTGACAAATTGATATAGATGGGTCCTCTATTAGTGAGTGTTCTTGATCTGCGTGTCCATGAGTTGATCTATTGTAGCATGTTCCATGCAGTCCGGGTCGAGCTCTATTGGTGTGAGTTATTCTGCAATGTCGAATGTGTCCAACAATGGTGGAAAGTATGGCCAAAGGCGGTCTACATAGAACAATGGGTGAAGAAAAAGGAACGGTGTATGTTGAGCTTAAAGGAATTGTCACCGACAACCTTGGTAAAGGTGTATGGCCCATATCAAAGTGGTCGAAGCTTGCAGTGGCTTCCAGTGAGGTGCTCCTTCTGCAAATGTAGCCAAAATTTGTCGCCCACCTGGAACTTGTGCGGTACTCGAGGTTGATCATGGTGATGCTTGTACTTAGCATTGGCTCTGTCCAATATATCATGGACCTGCTGGAAGATGTGTTGAACACACTCAATGAAGTTGTTAGCCCTTTCGACTTTGGGCTAGATGTGAGTCGAATCTGCCTGAGTGGCTACAAATGATATGGCCAAATTAATGAGACATAATGGCTGAAATCCCAGCCCTACCTGAAAGGGGTTATGGCCATTTGAGTTGTGGAGATATTTTTTGTAGCTATGCTAATAGGGGAAACTTTCATCCCATATGTGTGGATGCTTTGAATTGTACATGCACAGAATGTGTATGATCATCTTGTTGACAACCTCTGTTTGGCCATCAATTTAGGGATGGAAATTCATGGACTTAGTAAGTTTTGTATCCAACTGTTATCCTCTAAAATTTCCTAGGCTGAGGAGGAGATCGAAAAAGGTAAACTCGAACCAATTCAATTCAGTAGCTAGCCCTAATGAACCAGAGAGGGATCTCTCTAAGGATTTGTCAATGAATAACTCAAAAGAAATAGGTTTTAGGCTAGATATACAAGTCTTGTTTGAGTATTTGTGAATTTAGGGTTTTTAATTTTCTTAACTAGGGATTAGAGCAGGTAATTAGGTCAAGGCTTCAAGTGTGCAGTGACAAGTATAAAGAGGAGCTAGATATCAGTGTTTTATGGTGAAATTAAAGTGTTTGTCAATGTAGTGTAGTTTTGTGAGTTTAAGAGAACATAATGAGCATGTGAAAGCATGAATTCATTAGTCTTGGAAGAAAAGAAACACAAGCATGATTTCCACATAAACAGAGCTTAAATCTAAGATTTCTATCTATACAACTACAAGGAATTTCATAAGAAGAATATAAAGCATGAAAAGAGAGACGATTTATCCATTAGAAGATGATAGGAAAATAAAACAACACCATAGAATCATTGAACAAGAATTCCTGAAATATAGCTGCAGTTGCTCCTGTATTAACTATAAGAGAACATAAGGTACCAAGCCTCTCCACAAAATTCCAACCATTTTCTCTCAATGAGAAATGATACATATAGGTTCAATCAAACAACTTCCCCACCTTCAGGAGTCGAATTCCTAAGTGGTGGAACTGTTTCTAAGATTCTCTCAACAAACAGGTAAGAGTGAGAATGTCAAATACAAACTCTTCTCTTAGACTTTGTTTTGAATTTTTCTTCCTTAATGAGGCATAATTACTCATAAAAAAAACCTGTCATGTTTATTTATTCATGATTACATCATCTAATGTCGAACTACTTCAATTACATCATGAGTTTTGACTTTGACCAAGTGAAACTGAAAACTAGGAAATTACAAAGTGAAATTTAAAATAAAAACTTAGAAATTTGCATAAGCGTAGCACAAACTTTGAGCCCAATTCAAGGTTCAGTCCTGAAGTCCAAATTGAGATAAGAGAGAACAGTCAACTAACCTTTCATTTCTAGTTTCCAGAACACCTTGAATTTTTGAAAATGACCCATGGGAAGGCCTTCAAAAACTCATTCTCCCACGGTGTCTCCAGAAGTGTAGTTCCTATCAAATAGGGTGGTAGAATGATGATTTTTGACCCCTTTTTCTCATTTTTCTCAAAATTTGAGCCCTCTTTGAGAAATCTCATGAAATGGGTTTTGAGAGGAGGCCACAAGCTTTCCAAAAATGCAAGCCATTTTTCATTTGGAGGTCTAAGGAAAAAGTGCAGTGCAGTGTCTAGAAGTGCAGTGCCACCTTTAGAAGCACAACACAGTCTCCAGAAGTGCAACGCCACCTTCAGAAGTGCAGCACAATCTCCAGAAGTACAGCGCCAAGAAATTTTGTCCAAATTTTCCTAGGAAACCCATTTTTTTCACCAATGGAGAGGAGAGCTCGATGAAAAAGGAGTTTAGGAAGTAAATAAAACAAGTTTTGGACTTTTTGGGCTTTTATAGGAAAAATATGATTCTCTTTTGAATAAAAATGGGCCCCACATACCTTTCCAAAACATGATTTTCACCTTTTAAACTGGGCCACTTTGGAGAGTTGAAACCTGAGCTTCTTTTTATCTTTTTGAATAGTGAGACTTCTTCTTTTGGAACCTTGAGATTGCAAGCATGAAGAACTTATGAAGATTCATAAAAACTTATGCAAAGAGTTGCTTATCAGAACTCATTTAATGTTTGGAATTATGCATGGAATGAGGATGGACCTTGAAACCCTAATGACCTAATGAAGACATGAGACTGAATGAAATGGTAATGATGATGACTGATATGATGGAAACATCCTCTTTATTATGATTCCTTCATCTCAGTGAAGTAGGCGACCAACATGTGATATTTTTCAAAAGCATGGAGACATTCCTAGACCAACTAGCTAGTGACCAAATTTTACTCTAAAAACCTAGTGACATGAAAAAAATTGACCTTGAGACCCTTAACGGACTTGGTAAAATCATATTTGATCACTGGTGATAGGCATATAAGACTAAAACTAATACCAACATTGACTAGACACTTGAATAAAATTCACTCATGAATCTTTTGTCCCGATCTAAGACAATGGATTGTGGGATCCCAAAGTGAATCCACACTCACTCAAAGAAGAGCTTAAAAATGGCCTTTGATGTGATACTCTTCTTGTAGGCCACCATGATGGCCATCTTCGAGAATCTGTTGACGACCACAAAAACACAGTCATTTTCGTGCTTACTAGAAGGAAGGCTCGACATGTAATCCATGGAGATAGATTCCTAAGGTCGACTAGGAGTAGGTAGAGGAGTATATAGTCCTTGCTTCTTGATGGTTGGTTTGGAGATGGCACAGTGAGTGCAGGATCTAATGTACTTCCCAACATGCTGAAAAAGTTTCGGCCAATAAAAATACCTCTGCAATACCACCATCATTTTCTCTACTCCAAAATGTCCAACAAGTTAACTGTAAAGTGCCTGCGAAATCATCTTTGCACACTCGCTTGAAGGAACATAGATGTGACCCAGGTGGCATAAACGCATCCTGAAGGTGAAATTTTGGAACTTGCTTCCCTTCCAGGAGTGTCTAGTAGGTGTTGTTGAATTGTGGATCGCTATGGTAAAGATGTGTCCACCCCGAAGTCTCGTGCCCACATGAGTCGAGCACAGTGATCAACGCCATGACTGTTGGTTAGTTGAGGCAATCTGCAACATTATTGGTGCTTCCCTTCTTATACTTAATGCTAAAATGGAATTGTTGCAGGTAGATGGTTCATTTCTGATGGCGATTGTTCTGCAACTTTCCCTTGTGTCTATATGAACTGTAGGGGTCGTTGGTTTGTGTGGATGACCTTTTCCTTCCCAAGACTATAATGCTTCCATTAAAGTCATGCCTGCATAATGGAATACATTTATTTTTCATAAGTGGGATACTTTCAGACAATATCTGAAAGTTTCTCACTATGGTAAGCCATTAGATGCCCCTGTTGAGTAAGAACTGCACCAATAACATAGTCAGAAGCGTTTGTCTCAATCTCCAATGGTTGTTGCAGGTTTGTTAATGTGAGCATTGGTGCAGAGCAAAGGTGATGATTCAACTATACAAATGCCTTCTGTTGGGTTTCATACCAAAAAAACTTTGCTTTCGCTTTGCCCTTGGTGACTTGACTTAAAGGCCAAGTGATATGAGAGAACCCCAAGATGAACCTACAATAGAAATTGGCAAGACCCAGAAAGATGTGGAGATCTGTTAGAGTGGTTGCAGCTAGCCAATCCCAAATGACTTGTATCTTGGCTAGGTCCACATGCACACCCTGCTCACCAATGATGTACCCTAGGTATTGAACCTAGGTCATGCCAAAAGTGCATTTCTCCAAATTGGCATACAACTTGTGTTGTCGCAGGGTTTGAAGGACCTATCGAATATGGTGGAGGTGCTCTTCCCAACTCTGGCTGAACATCAAGATGCCATCTAAATACACCAGCATGAATGCATTGGTGAAGGGTCGCAAGATGTCATCCATCAATATCATGAAGGTTTGGAGGGCATTCATCAACTTGAAATGCATGACAAACCATTCAAAAAGGCCCTCCTTGGATTTGAATGAAGTCTTCCACACATTGGAGGGTTCGATAGGCACCTGATGATAGCCAGAATTCAATTCAATATTGCTGCAATATTTTCTCCCCTTGAGCTGGTCCAAAAGGCCATCAATCCATGGGATTGGGTACCTATTCCGGACAATGATCTTTTTCAACACCCGATGGTCAATACAGAGTCTCTAGGTCCCATCCTTCTTTTGTACTAATACAATTGAGCTCCCACAGGGTAATGAGCTTGGTATGATCTTCCCTTTCTGCAATAGCTCCTAAATCTACCTCTTGATCTCATCGTTCTCCAAAACAAAGCATTGATAGATCAATCCATTGGGTAGTGGCACACCTGGGTCATATCGATGGAGTGCTTGATCTGACAGTGTAGAGGTACCCTTGTAGGTGAGGCGAAAATGTCCTTGTACTCCTCCATGACCTTGTCCATCTGTTGTTGCTATGCGTTGGAGCCCTTTTTGGAATCCATGGCCACAACCTTCTTCTTTCCCTAAGGGCATATCATAAGGAAAAAAAAAATCCTAGTTTGGAAAATAATCTTACTGCATTGCTTTGCAGTGATCAAAGAGATGGAGGTAGGTGGGGCTACCTCCAGTATCTTGCACAACTTATTTCCCAAAGTAATAATAACAGAGAGAGGTCTATATTCATATACAACATGTCACTTCCACAAGTATGGTTTTCCTAATAATACATCAAAAACTTCAAGAGGAGCAACATCACACAATAGCTCATCCATGAAGGGCTTGATGTTGTAGGGAAGGTGACACTATTGGCTGACACTGATATCTCATCCTTGGTGAAGCCACCTAATGGTGTATGACTATGGATGCGTTGTCATCAGTAGGCCCAACCACTACACGACCTCCCCTGAAATGAGATTCTTTTGGCTCCCACTATCGACAATGAATTGTAGCAAAGAACCCTTCACCGACATCTATGAGTGGAAGAGGCGTTCCCCCTCCTCTGAATCTTCAAGCTCATTCTTCTAGATCTTGGTGGTGGCCACAGTGGCACCAGGTTGTGCATCAATGATCCGATTCCCTTTGTCATTCCCCTTGTCAGGTTTTGACTCAGATTCGAAACCTGCGTCTCATTCGGAAGCCTTCAACTCCACCACCAATAACTGCTTGGCCCGACACTCACTTGTGTTGTGAGTGGAGCTCTTATGGAACTCACACCATTTTCTCATGTCCTTCTTTGGCTTCGTGGTGTTGTTCTTTGCTTGCATCTTCAATAGGTTGTCCTGGGTCACCCCGCCTTGGATTTGTCCTTTGCTATGTGGTTTGGGGGCACCTTTTCCTTGCTTCGGATTCATAGATCCAAAGTCTTTCTTCTTCTATGTAAACTTCTGCTCGATCTTGACAATGCATTGGTATGTCATGCCAAGCGAGGATATTTCCAGGAAATCCATCTCTACCTAGATGTACTTGTGTAGACAGTCGTGGTACTTGAGTACCAAATGCCACTCAAAATCCTTGACACCCAACTTCATACGAATGGTATGGAAAACATCTGTGAACTCTGACACATCTTGGTCCCTTCCATGCCATAGCGTGGTCCACTTTATGTATTTATCTTCGTAGTTCCCGACAGGTTAATATTGTTCCTTGATGGCGTCTCATAAATAATCCCAAGTGGATGCGGCTGAAAACAATGAGGATTTACTCTCGTCATTTTGTTCATAGTAGGTTTCCCACCAGTCCTTGACGTATGGGGCAACTTTGAGAAGTGAGAAAGTAATCTTTTCATGATTGGAAAATTCATGAACTGAAAAATATCCTTCCAAAAGATTCAACCATTTATCTATAGTGTCTACATCTATCTCACCCTCAAATATGGGAATATCAAAGTTAACTTGTACCTTAAAAGGAGTGACGTCTCCATAGTCACTGCTAGATGAATATGTGTCGCTTGTGGGTAGCTATCGAAGGATCTAGGCAAAGTTATCCATCATCGTGTTCCTTTGTCACTCATGGCTTCCTCAAGCAATATTTTGAAAGGATATTCTGCCCCCTCATCTTTCTTTTATTCCACCATGTGATGTCATCTGGGTTTGTGCGATTGGTCTTGTAAAGGTTCAACCAGATCGAGCCCTACCTCCTTATACCCTAACCTCGCTGGGGACATGCAAAGAAAAATAGAGAACGAGCAAATCACTATGATACCATTGATCTAAACTTAAACAAGAACACAACAAATTACAGATATAACCATAAATACAAAGATGCAACTAAATTAACACTTCATTTAATTAATATCAGAATACTAAAATATGCTTACAAACAGAATGGAAATAAAATAGCTTGGGAAATGGTTGCTTATCTCTGAGAAGAGATGTGGTGGCTACATGCCTTTGAACTATGCTACAATGAGGCTCAAGGGCCTATTTATTATTGAACAACAAGAGAAAACCTTAAACAACCAAAACCATAACCCTAGGAGATGTAACACCAAGAGTTTGTAGGCCCTATTAGGGTTAGTTGGGTAGCCAACTTCCCGGGGTTGTAACTTGGTCATATATATCCATTTCGCACGTACGATACCTTGTTGGAAAGGTCTCACCAAGTACTACAGGATTTGCAAAAAACCTTAGATTATGGCGATGGGCCTACAACAGACCTCAAAAAAACATCATTTAGGGCGTCAAAATTGCTCCGAAGTTCTGGACTCGAAAAACTGCTAAAAATAGTAAATGATGAAATAAACAAGGAAACAGATGAAACCGAATGGAAGTCTAGGTGGAATAGGCGGGTGGCCACCAATATCCACCTAGATCAGTCATAATCATCTTCTTATTTAATATTCCACTCAATGGTAGACACATATCTTTCAGATACAAATAATCTTCCTTCTACATCTTCCACAACTAGTAGTTTTGGCTATTAAATTTCTCAACCCTAAACCTACCATCTTCCACCATTTCTCCCACTCGAACCAAGAACCCTTTTTATTACCCAAATAGACCTTTCGACTTTGATACTAGTTGTTAGAAAATAATTAACGGAGAAATAAAACACAAATAAAATTGCGAAAACACAAACACACAAATGCATAAAACAATAGAGACACAGATATACATGGTTCACCCAATTTGGGCTACGTTCACGAAGAAATAGTCAGTCCTTCCTTTTATATTATCCAACAAAATGAATAGATATAACCTACAATAGATCTATCATAATTTCCTCTTCGCTCTCACATAGCCTCCTCTCTCCTTCTCGCTTAGAATAAAATACACAGTCACAATACAATTCCCTCATATAAACTGAGGGTTACCTTCTAGGGAAAATAACCCTAAATTATCATAACTTCTATCATCAAATCTTTTTCCTAATGAATGGTCCAGATTAACCGAGAAATTAAATTTTTTTACAAGGCAATTTGTTACTTAAAATTTGCTTTCAGGGGGCCCACTAGCCCCCAGACCCCCCGTCCGGGGGGATAGGCCCCCCATACCCCACCGCGTAGAGGGTTGTACAGTCTTCATGGGGTATACACCTGACTGAAACAAGAACTCTGAACCAGGAAGATAATCAGACTCCACACCCAACAAGATATTCAAAGGTACATGGAATCTGTCACATATCAGACTATTATCCGATAGGATGACTCTCAAATATTCGACGCCAAACTGACAAAAGAAAGCATCAGACATAACATTCCTATCAGAGAAAACTATTAACCTGTCGAATATTCGATGCTAAACCGCCATACTTGATATTTTATATCAACGGAATGGTGCATCTGAGATCTAAAACTCTTGTTGAACTAATTTAATATAACGTCACTTATCTGACATTGAAACATTAGACTTGTTAATCCGTATAGATGAAAGGATGCATTGGCGAGACAAAATTCTTATTGTAGAATCTTGTTCTATTTTCAATTATCAGATGCCACACCTCAAGAAGTTCTTGTCAGACTATACTAACAAATTGACTCATCTCCAATGAAAAGTGTCGCAATTTTTGGCATCTAAGGAAACATAGCGAACCATGGGTCCCTTTGGATATTCGATGCATGTGGGCATATCTCCCTATTTTTTTTTTGTTGGATATCTGATATATGTGAGCGTCACCAAACCGACTTCGAAGCATCATATTTTTAATGACAATTTTGACAATTTTTGACATTAGATAATTGACATCAGTCTCATCAAATATTTGACAGTTAATAAAGTGTCAACTATTTGACACAATTCCAGTGACGAGTTTCTCAAATTCAATGTGTTGGATATCCAACACTAATAAGTCGCATATCTAATGAATAAACATTGGATTTTGGCCCCATTTGTACTAGTGATACTTGAACACAATCTCTGCAACCAAATTACTTCCTTGTTTGCATGAGTGGTTGCCATGTATTCAACCTTTGTAGTTGAAAGTGCCACTACAAACTGTCTCTTGCTCATCCAACTAACTTATCCTCTAAATAGGTTAAACACGTACATGCTTGTAGATCTTCTCTAATCTAGATCTCCAACCTAATTTGCATTGGCAAAGCCATGTATGCCCAACACTCTGTCCAATCCTAATCTTCCTTGGTAGCACAAACCATAATCACTAGTGCCACACAAATAACTGAAAACTCGCTTCATTGTTTTCCAATGCTCCAAGACTAAAGACCATGCTAAAAACAACTATATGGATAGCATAAGCCAGAGTAATTCCAAGACCATGTAACTTTATTGCATCACAACGATTTTTGTGCACCTCTGCAACACATCTGATATGTAACACCTCAACCAATCACTCCAATCACCAAGCATCTCCAAGACCATACCTATGTAACTAGGTCTACTGTCAATGAACATTTGAACAGGAACTGAACTGAGTGAACAAAAATTACATTGTGTGATCATGAAACCTTCAATTGTCACGAGAACACAACAACCACTTCTTTAACTCCGACCTTTGCAATATACATCAGCAACCTATAAAACATACCTTGCTACTTAGTAGTACATCAACAACCTTAACATCACAACATCACAGTATATGCACTTTAAGCAAGCATACCTCTGAGGATTAGACTTACTCACAACTTTACATAGGAGTATTGATAGCAATAACTTTAATATGGAAACCTTCAACAAACATACCTTTAACACCCTTTTCCATCAATGACAACTTACGCCCTTTTCTATCAATAACAACTTCGCCAATAGGATTTAGATAAAACTTTGCATCTTTTTTATGCAGTAACATAAATAAAAATGAATATCAAAATATCAAAATTAACATTCCACAAGATGGATGACTCCTAGATGGAAAGAGTCAAAGAAAGTCTCCCTCTACAAATCAAAGAATTTGATAGAAGTATGAAATATTGGGCTATTAACTAAAGCAAATCACTACAATGTTAAATATTTAATGTGGCTCTTGGATTGACTTTTTTAGGTCATACCTTTGTAGTTCATGTCACTAGATGCATAGTTACCATGGCATGAAGTGCAAGGTTGAGACCTAAAAAGGTGAGTTCCCTCATACTTATATGTATTGATAGATTACAAGTGATACATTAATAAGGATAGTTTCACAGTGGTTTCCCTTAATATTTGAGTTCACGAAAAGGTAAAGTATAGTGAGTATGTTATGCTTTGGATTTGAGTCCTTTGTAATTCATGTTGCATTCCAATTTTCGAAATATTGTCACTTTTTTTTCTTTTCTTTTTATCTTATTAAATACTATATTTACTTTTGTTTTTTTATAGAGGAATAGCTCATATGTTCCCACAATATATTGATTTTATTATACTAAATAATCTCATTGACATATTTATAATCTTTTATTAGATATTATTAGTTATTTTATGCAAAGGAGTAAAACTTGATAATCACTTAGTTCCCAAAGAGATGTGAGGGATACTAATCTAGAATACTAATCTAAAATCCACATCTCTTCTTATATACCTAAATAATGGAGCAACAAGATAAAAAGTTCCACTCAAAAATGGATCTAGATATATGTAATAACTTCTTCATAAAATGAGTAAAATTCTAATCCAATACATATTTGAGTAGAGGATATCCAATTAGATGATAATATTACAAATTCAACTATTAAATCTCTAAAGAATGATATTCAACCATAAATATTATGTGAGTAAAGATAAAAAAAAATATAAATATTTTAATTCAAGTTTCTTGTTAAAATTGTATGCACAATGAAATATATATATATATATAATTCGTTTTTAATAATATTTAAACAAATCTATGAAAAATTGAAATTAAAATAAGATTATATATTATATATATATATATTTTTTGAAAAATTATAAAATAAGATAATGAGATAATATATATATATATATACTATATATATATATATATATATTGAAAAAATTATATTTAAATGCTTCCAACAACGAACAACACTATCCACTAGTGAATGTTAAAACCAATGTGGTATAGATGTTAGATTTGAAAAAATAGCTAATTCAATTCTTTATAAACCACCAATTATAATACTATGTAACTAGATAAACTTCATAACCAGATAAAGAGTGGGTATTGGCTTTCAACCAGCTCACTTCCTCTCAATGCCCTGTATGAATTTCTCTCTTTGAACATAAAAAAAAAATGACAAGGATATCTTTGTGTCCTTCTCAGCCATCAATTCAATACTTTATAAGCCACCAATCATAGAATTCTATGTTACTAGATAATCTTCATAACAATAAAGAGCGGTGTTGGCTTTCAACCACCTCACATCCTCCTTAATATCATGCGTGAATTTCTCTTTTTGAACATATAAAAGACAAGGATATCCTTTGTGTCCTTCTCAACCATCATCTCCATCTCCCTATAGAATAAGGGGAACCATGAAGTATCAACTGCTTGGAATCATGGAACCCTGGAGGAGACACTTTACCGATATTCCCTACAATGGGATAGAGTAAATGACAACTCCTAGGCATCGAAGTTATCCTTTGAGTAAATAGTGAACTGACTCTAGATTATTGACTTAGAAAGCAGTGGATTAAGCAAGAACCTCAATGCTTATTTCGTTATTTGAAAAAAGATAGTTTCTAAAATGGACCGAAAGGAAGGTTGGACGAAAGGAAGGTTGGACAAGCTTCTCACTAATACTAAGAACAAATATTTTTAAACATCAACCTTGGAGTCTATAAGTTTCAACAGAAAGCTCCTATGATTTCCCGCTGTACTGTTCTTGATCACATCGTCCAGTAGCATTTGATACTTGCGAAGAAATTCAGTTTTAACTGCCCGCATATCAATCTCAGCGCGCGTCACTATAACTCGAGTTACAGAATTATCATCTGCACGTCCATTGACGCCTTTTGCATAGAGATATATTGTCTGCACAATCCAAGATGAGGAGCTGTCATGGAAATATATTTATTAGTATGCATAGATTCAAATACAGAAAAAAAAGCGCATATGTATATTGCCTTAGCGAAATATTTTGCAGGGCGATTTATGCATTTTATCGTCATGCGTACAGCCTCCTCGAACTCTCCACTGCGCTCGCCTTTCAATCCCTGAGATACAAATCAAAATAAATCAATAGAAAACTGGTTACCGTTCTGCAGGGATTGAAGATTGTAACTCAGAAACACGGTTTTTGCCACAGCACGATACAGAAATCTATGCATGATTCAAGTATGAAGGTTTACTTTTCATATTATGCAACTAAAGTTTGATAACGGTATCCGTTAAATGATGAAGGTTAAACCATGTTCTAAAATAAGGTTTCTTAATTTTCCAAACTCTATAAATTATATTTTAATGTTCACTAGAATAAAAATAATCCACGGGATTACTAGTTTCTTTGTTTTTTTTGCTTTTTGAAATTCATTTTCCTTCTTAAATTTATGATTAGCTTATTCAATAAGGAGTTGTTTTTAGTACCATTGTTTGGAAGTTTTTTCGGTGGATTTTTCGGGTCTAATTTCTCTAAAATCCCACATGAATTCAGTGAAATCACAAGTTTGATGGGTAAACCTGCGCAATAGAAGTGCCCAAGAAGTTTCTCAGGGTGCTGAATCCATATATAAAGTCAAAAAACTAGTTTAAATAACACAAATGAAGATTTTACCACAATTTTTCCTCAGGGTTCCGCACGGAAACTCCAAAAAATCGCACTAAAAACAACGCCATTTTTTAACAGTTTTCTCACAGAAAAGATAATGCCAAAGAATTGAGAGTAACATACTGCCAATTTTCTCATTGTTTTTGATATCTCTGAAAGCATTACATTCCAAAATGTAATGCTTTTCCGATTCTATTGGATCAACCTTCTTCCCAAACTTTTTTAAGTAGATAAATGCTAATAACATAATTCTTATTTAAAGATGAAAGTGGCTCACATTTTTGTCTAACGTGACTAGCTTTAATTGGAATATTGAATATGTAAAAATATATTAAATTTAAGAATAATTATAATTGAGTTTTAAAAATACATACATTATAATATGTTTCATTGAGAGAGAAGTATCCAGAGAAATAATGGAAAGTAGAAAATCTTTCTTTAGATATTTATGTTTGTTCTTACTTTCTCGAGTAAGAATTGAAGTTGGGATATTGTATTTGAGATAAAAGATTAATAGAATGATATAGAGATATGAAATAAATAAATTTCAAGATGTAATATTAGTTATTAAAAAATTGAATTTAAAAAAAAACAATAAAGAACTTGTGGTATGAAAGTGTTATGAAAGTGTTAAGGAAATAGATTTATTAATTTAATAATATTTAACAAAATAATATATAGATTTATGCATACAAAAATATAATTTGTTAATTTAATAAGTTAAAAATATGAGAAATGACAAATTATGGATTTAGAAAAATGTTTATATTTATTTTGTAAACATAGAAAAATTAAGGATGATGTGTATTATTTAATGTTTTAGAGTATTCGAGTATGTAGTTCTTATTTTTCTTAAGTGTGATAATATTTGATTGTATAATTGGTCATTATTATATCATTATTAGGTAGAGTTTTAGGCTCTATGAGATGGAGTTTGTTCCTATTTTTAGTTGGTTGTTGGAGTCTATTCCTATTGTTTAGGTGGTTTTTGAAGCCTAGTTGGTTTGAGAGATTCTCTCCAAGTTGTTCACTTCTTAGTTTGGTGTGAGGTTGAGATATTCCCTCGCCCAATAAAGTGTGTGTCCACGACAGTTTTCGTGACATGAGACAAAGCTCATTGTATTTATCTTTGTCCCATTATTTGATTATTGATTCTCTCCAACTTGTTAACTTCTTAGTTTGGTGTGAGGTTGAGATATTCCCTCACTCAATAAAGTGTGTGTCCAAGATAGTTTTCGTGACATGAGACAAAGCGCATTGCATTTATCTTTGTCACATTATTTGATTATTGTGTAAAGCACTTGAGACATCTATTGTGCATGCAAATCTCTTAAGGCATCTATTGTGTATGTAATAATCTCTACTATCACATCTTAACAATAACCTTACGAAGTATAGAAGCTCCAAGATGAAGATTGAACAAAGATGCCAAAGTTGCAAATGAAGGAAACAAGTGAAAAAGCAATGGTGGGATCAAGCATTGATGGATAACTATCTTGGTATGTGCAAGATGAAAGGCATAGAGACACATGACGTAGCCCAAGATGTGAACAACTTCAACAGAGGAAGATGGTATTCATGTTATGTATCTCTTACTAGCATTGCATTATTGCAATGTTTATGATGTGAATTCATTCCTAAGTATGTCTATTAAGAAGTGTAGTAGTCAGGAATGAGTTCTAGCTACATGATTTTCTCCTTGAGCTATTTTTGAATGGTGCATTATAAGTTCAAATTTGCAGGTGCAAAGAAAATATATGCTTCAGTTCGATATATCATGTATCGAGACTACTTTCCTAGATAATTGGCAAGTACAATAAAGGACACACATGCATCTTAGTAGCTGGAAGTAGGTCAATAGGATGGATAATTAATTAGTCATAATGGTCGGATTGATGTTAGACCATACACTATAGTAGGTTCCCAATTAATATGAGGTGCCAGTGGTATAATTATTTTTCAATTAGTACTAATGATAGTTCTTTATTTGAAAGGAAGATCATTTTGTGGGGTGAAAGTGAGTTGTAGTGTTATCACTTAAGAAAACAAAATTTGTTGCAAGCTTAATTTTTGGAGTGGAATGATGCGTTTATAGCAGGGAGGACAGAGAGGTTATGAATACAATGGAGAGATCTTTGGAGTTTCACCCAAGGAAAGTAGGTGATAGTTATTGTGTTAGAGACAATATAGGCAATTCTTTTGGAAGCACTATTGTAGCAATTGACATTGATTATGGAAGCAGTAAATGTTGCAGTAGCAGTTGAGATTGGATGGTTATCAAATGTAGGTATAGGTGTGTAGAATAATAACATAATCATGAACATATTTTTATGTGAGTCACACATATTGTGGCAAGTCTATATGCTATTGTTTAAGTTCATATAATGGTCCATGAAAATATGTGAAGTACCTGGTATCTCCATGAGTTAGAGTGTGTTGAATGCACGTATATCTGCATAACATGAAAAGGGCATATCATTGTAAGACCTAAAGAGGCATGCATACCGCTTTATCATGGGTCCCTGATGATTTGATTAGTTCTTATATAATTTAGTTTAGTAGCCTTTTTTAGATAGTTCTTTAACACTCTGAAGATTCAACAATGTGTTGGTTGGATACACTTGAGTAGACCATATTGGTTGTACACTCTAAGAGGTGAATTTTCACATTTAGGGGGAGTTTATCAATAAGTTGAATGAACCATGTACATAAGGGACATCCTAGTAGATCAATCATTGCAACGGTTAGGTACCCATGCATTTCATTGGATGATTGTTCCTTTATATGTGCATTGATATTTTGGTGATGTGCGCATGATCGAGGTATCAAGTGGAAGCATCAAGTTGGACCAAAGATAAACTTTTTTTATCAAGAGGTTCTTCATGTTGTAGTGGAGCAAGTAATACACAAAAGTAGTAGATGAATACCTTAGTTAATTAATATTAAGGCAAGTAGTCATTAAGGGGGAGTGTTAGAGTATGTACCTCATATTTTCTTAGGTGTGATCGTATTTGACTGTGTAATTGATCATTATCAAGTAGATTTCTAGTCTCTAAAAGAAGAGTTTGTTCATATTGTTTAGCTAGTTGTTGAGGCATAATTGGTTTGAGAGATTCTCTCCAACCAATTAGCTTCTTATTTTTGTGTGAGGTTGAGATATTCCCTCAACCAACAGAGTGTGTGTCCGAGATAGTTTTCCTATCTTGAGAAAAAGCTCATAATATTTATATTTGTAATATTATTTGATTGATGTGTAGAGCTCTTGAGACATATGTTATGTATGCAATAATCTCTACTCTACCATATTAACGTAAAGCACCTCCCAAAAAGGAGTATATTACATATTGAAACATCTCATAGGGGCTTCGTATTTGGGGGTTTAAGATTCTAAAAATATGAGGAGGGAGAAGTGAGTAAGTGGCTTTGAACTACACTCATCTATACCCATCAAGATCCACAATGTTGAATTCCATTTGCTCAAATGCTATTCTTGTTCTTCTTTAGTTTAATACCCATAATGATCTCTATAACACTACAAGCTCTCAAATATTCACCACTAGAAGTTATTGGACCTCCACTAGCTGAAATTGTTTCTCAGGCATTATGAGGCTTGGAAAATCCCCCATCTCTCTTATATCCACTGGCTAAATGTACTCCACCAAACATTTCATTAGAGATTGATAACTTGACTAAGATATGAAAAAACTACCTAATAAAAGGTCTTTTTAATTAGTCCTTATGAGGTAAGAATAAATAAAAAGACATATGAATTTCCTTTGTGTAAATTTTTTAAATTACTTTTCCTAAGATGTAGACACCAATACATGACTAGAAAACCAACCTTTCTCCTACTAATAGTTTTACCTAGTTTTTCCATCCGTAAAAGAAAGAAAAAAACAAAAACATGATGCAATGAAATTAATGTTGTCAAAATCCCCAAATCAATTAGTTGATTAAATTAAAAGTAAAACAATAAATAGAGAGTTTGCATGGCTTTCATAATCATCAAACTTATAAAAAAAAAAAATACAACACTAACATATATATAATTTAAAATTTAAAAATATTAAAAACTTTCGTAATCATCAAATTTATAAAAAAATATGTTATATATTATAAA
>APFE031239088.1:234632-272420 GCA_000404065.3 Pinus taeda
CTCAAGGAGAGCAAGGTTCTTTATACATAATGATTTCTATCTAAATTAATCAATGAATTTTATGGAAAACCATGAGAATCAGGTTGTTCCATCTAGTTACACCAATTTTACAAAAGATAGCAAAAATCAAGAATAAACTGGCTCAATCGGTTGTGTGACATGGTGATTGAGTCATCATATTTTTCTGAGTGACTGTTTTCCTTTGTCACTTTTTTTCCATGGGAAAATATAGTTTTTGGATGCCTAGCCAATCCATAAGTGATAATTTTTTGGTTGATTGATGCACTAGCACAATTGTCGTAGAAATGCAACATCCTTTCTCCAGAGTTGTAGCAATGGGCCTTAGCGACAGTTGCAGCAATAATTGTGGTGACAATTGCAACAATTGTATTGAGGTGATATTACTAGCATGGTGTGGTGAGATCATAACATGTAGAGTTGTAGTAATGGTGAGTTGATATTCGTAGCATGAAAATTTGATACAATGGTGACAACAACTCAGAGTTGCAGCACTCATGACTGCAACTTAGAGTTACAACATCTATGCTTAGGCAGAGTTGCAACAACTACACTCAGGAGTTGTAGCATGATCCAGGTGAATATTGGTGGCCACCTGCCTATTCCACTTGGACCCCCATCATTGTTTCCTATTCATTTCCTATTTTTCAGCACATTTTTCTATTTCGACTGTTTTCTATTTTTAATAGTTTTTCGGGTATTGAACTTCCAAATCCATTTTGATGCCCTAAACATCGTGTTTTTGGGAAATAGGAAAATGTGAGTCAAGGTCACTTTTGTAGCCAAATTCGTTTTGTCCTTGGATAGACCTTTCTAATGGGCTATCGTGTGCATAAAACAAAGAATGTATGCCAAAGTTACAACCCCAAGAAGTTGACATTCCAACTAACCCCATCGAGGCCCATAAGCTTTTAGCTCTTCATATCCTAGGGTTGAGTTTTTGGATGTTTAGGGTTTCTCATTGTTTATTCATGAAAAGAAGGCCTCAAAGCATCATTGTAACACAGTTCAGAAGACATGTAGTTGTCACATCTCTTGCCAAAGATAAGTTTCTATCGTTCGAGCTAGTTTGCTTTCGTTTTGCATGTAAACAATTTTAGTATTTGTCATTTATCAATTGAAGTTTAGTTTCACTGTATTTTTGTGTTTTTGGTTTAAATCTATATTTCATTTCATTCCTTCATAAATCAGGATTATTGGTATCAGAGCGGTCTGATCTTTCTCTATTTTTTGTGCATGTCCCAATAAGGTCGAGGTATAAGTAGTTGGGACTCAAATTGCTTGAACCCTTGCATGACCTACATTTTTGCCGACCTCGACGGCCTCCCATGGCAGACCAAAAGAAAGAAAAGGGAGAAAGAGATCCAATCAAATTATTGCTCGAAGAAGCTCTTGAGCAACAGAGGAATGAAATGATGGATGATATTTCCCATATCCTTTGGTAACTAACAATAAGCAACATGTCTTCATCGAGTAGTCCCTTTGGAGGTGTCTCCCCTTTAAGATACAAGCTAATTTTGATATCGCTATATTTGAAGGCCAAATAGATACAAATGTTATAGATAACTAGTTAAGCCTGTTGGAAGGATATTTTTCAATTCATGATTTTTCCGATAGAGAGAATGTTATTTTTGCACTGCTTAAAGTTTCCCCCAATGTCAAGGACTAGTGGGAAACTTACTGTGAGAAAAAGAGCACGAAGGATTTGGCATTGTTTTCAATTGCAACATCTTGGAACTATTTTAAGGATGCTATTAAGGAACAATATTACCCTATCAAAAGTTACGAAGACAAATATATAAAATGGACCGCACTACGGTAGGAAAGGGACCAAAATGTGCCAAAGTTCACAAATATTTTTCATACTTTGTGCACAAGGTTAGGTATCAAGGACTCTGAGTGCCTTTGAGTCTCATCTAGTGCTCAAGTATCATGGTTGTCTGCACAAATACATCCATATGGAGATGGAGTTTTTAGACATCTCCTCACTTGGTGCAACATACTGATATGCTAACCAAATGGAGAAAAAACTTAAACAGAAGAAGTGGGACTTTGGTTTTATGAATCTAAAGCAAGGCAAGGGCACCCCGAAACTACGGAACAAAGGACGGAGCCAAAGTGGAACAACCTAGGACATCCCATCAAAGACCTAAGAAAATAATAGTAATGGGAAGACAAAGAAGGACAAAAGAAAGTGGTGTGAGTTCCACAAGAGCTCCACTCATAACACAAATGAATGTCATGCAAAGCAATTGTTGGTTACCGAGATAAAAGCTTCATAGGCAGATGCAGGCTTCGGCTCTAAACCAAACCTAGAAAAGGGGAAATAGATAATTTATGTGGAACCCAGTGCTACCGTTGTTACCACCAAGGTCTAGCACAAGGAGCCCAAAGATTCAGAGGAAGGTGAGCATCTCTTCCTCTCACAAATGTGGGTAAAGGGGATTATAATGCATTTCATTTTTTATAGTGAGAGTGAAAAGAACCTCATCCTGAAAGAGGTTTTTAAGTGTTTGGGCCTACCAACAACACCACACCCGTAGTCATACAACCTCGGGTGGCTCCACCAAGGGTGAGATCTCCACAGTAGCCAATAGTTCGCCTGGCCTACAACATCAAGCCTTTCATGGACGAGGTATTTTGTGATGTTTCTCCCCTTAAAGTTTGTGATTTTTTGTTGGGCCAACTATACTTGTGGAAGTGTTATGTTTTGTATGAGTCCGAACCTCATATTTTATTATTACTTAGGGCAGAAAATTATATAGGATACCAGAGGCAGCCCCACTTACTACTATTTCTCTTATCTCTACTAAGTAATGCAATAAGATCATCTCCCAGACTAGGAAATTTGCCTTCCTCCTAATTCACTCTCAAAGTAACGGGAAGATATTGGCCACATCCATGGCCTCCACATAGGGCTCCTTTGCATGATAGAATAAAATGGATAAGTTTGTGGAAGAGTACAAAGACATCTTCTCCTCACCCATAAGTGTACCTTTGCATTGTCAGGTCAAGCATTCCCTCGATCTGACCCCCGACGCACCTCTACCTAATGGGCCAATTTATCACCTCTCTTATGGTAAATGAGGAAACAAGTGGTAGATCCAAGAGCTACTACAAAAGGGGCACATCCAACCAAGTTCCTCACTTTATGGGAACCTAATTATACTTGTGAAAAATAAGGCTGGGACCTAAAGGATTTGTATTGATTATCAAGCCTTGGAAAAAATCAAAGTTAGTAATAGTTATCTAATTCCATGGATTAACGACCTTCTTTATCACCTCAAGGGGGCCAAATATTTCAGCAATATTGATTTCAGTCTGGCTACCACCAAGTTCCAATAGAACTGATGGATGTCTGGAATATTTATTTCAAGTCCAAGGAGGGTCTTTTCAAGTGTTTGGTCATACCCTTTGGTTTGACGAATTCCCATGAAACTTTCGTGAGGTTGAGGAATGACATATTTCATCCTTTCACCAACTCATTCATGGTCGTATATCTCGATGATATACTCATATTCAACAAGAATTGAGAAGAGAACTTGCAACATATTCGACAGGTCCTGGATACTCTATGACAGCATAAGCTATGTGTGAACTTGGAAAAATTCTCCTTTGGCATGGACAAGATCCAATATTTGTGTTACATTATTGATAAGAAAGGTGTGCATGTGGATCCAACTAAGATATAATTCATTTGGGATTGGTTGGCCTCGAAAAATCTCACAAAGCTTCACAACTTCTTGGGCCTTGTTAATTTGTACAACATATTCATGTTGGGATTCCTCATATCACTTGGCCCTTAAGTTACGTTACTAATTGTGGAGAAAAAACAAAGTTTTTTTGGTCTTGATCACAACAAAAGGAATTTATTGAGCTGAAACACTGCCTTATATCTGCACCAGTTCTCACATTACTAAATCTACAATAGTCATTTGAGATGGAGACAGATGCCTTAGACAATGCTATTGGTGCAATCCTCACTCAACAAGGGAATCCAGTGGCATATCATAGTGAGACACTCTCTGATACTATTTAGAGATACCCCACCTATGATAAGGAGATGTACTCCATCGTGCAGTCATGTTGGCAGTGGAAGTATTGCATTTTGGGGAAGGAGACAATCATCCACACAGATCATCGACCTCTCCACTTTATGCAAACCCATGCAAAGTTATAGAATGATCACCATCAGAAATGATACACATATCTACAATGATTCCATTTGAACATTAAATACAAGAAGGGTAGCACCAATCACATTGCATATTGCCTTAGTCATCCCTCGTTTGTGGCACTAACCATTCTTCTCAAATATTGCGGGAATGACACTTATGGATGGTCGTATCTATACAAAAATGATCTGGAATTCGCCACCACATACTAGATGTTGATGGAAGGACATAAAGTTCCATACTTCCACCTCCGAGATGCATTGTTATGCAACATAGGAAACCTTTGTGTTCCTTCAAGCAAGTGTGCCAAGTTGATTTTGGAGGCGAATTACAATTAAGTAGCATGGGACTTTGGCATGGAGAAGAAAGTGACAGTACTACAAAAGTATTTTTATTGGCCAAAACTCTAATAGGATTTTTGCAAATATATTATATGCATATGCCATCACCAAGTCAACCATTAAGAAGCAAGGTTTGTACACCCCTCTGCCTACTCCTAGCCAACTACGAGAATCCGTCTCCATGGAATATATGTCTGGCCTTCCTTCTACCAAGCATGGTAATGATTTTGTATTTTTTGTATTTGATAGATTTTCTAATATGTCCATATTGGCTTCCTACAAGAAGAGTATCACAACAGAAGCCATTGCCAAGCTCTTCTTCGAACGAGTGTGGATACATTTTGGGATCCCACAGACAATCATATAAGATCAGGATAGAAGGTTCCTAAGCACATTCTAGTTGAGCCTTTGGTCAATGATGGATACCAAGCTCTCCAATTCAACTACCTTCCACTCCCAAAATGATGGGAAGAAAAAGGTCGTCAACAAGATGATAGTGCACATACTGCGCATGTAAAACTCCAATCATCCATGAACATGGGATGAGAGTCTCCCCCCTCTTCAACATAACTACAACAGAGCTCTCCATAGCACAACTAGTCACCCATTTTAGGTGGCCTTTGGATTTCAACCATTGTATCCCATTAATGTTGCAATGCCTCTTGCAACTACATAGGAAGAATATGGACATGTTCAATTGTGAGTTAATAACGAAATAAATTTTATTGAACACATTCAACACATATGCTATCTAGTTCATGATATCTTGAATAAATATAATACTAAGTATAAACAATGTCATGATTAGCATAAGGTGCTACATAAGTTTCAATTGGGCGACAAGGTTTGGTTGCATTTGTAGAAGGAACACATTGCTGGAGCCCATCAAAATCTTCAACCACTCTAATATGGACCTTACACCATCACCAAGGATATGGGTGACAATGTTTTAAGCTAAGTATTCCCCCATTCCTTGGCCCGCACTCAATATTCAATGTAGAATTCCTTCGGCCATACTTTCTACCATTATTAGACACATCTGACATTGTTGAGCATCTGACACCAATAGGGCTCAACCCAAATTGCATTGAACATGAAACAACTGATAGGATCATGGACACATAGATTAATAACACTAATCAATAGATGATCCACTTGTATCAGGTTGTCAAATTTGGTTAGCTCTTACACCAAGGCAAGTGGCTCACCATGGACCACGTTTAATAGAAGTTTCCCCATCTCATGGGGGCACTCAATGCAATGGGGACCATTGCTTCCTAAGGGGGGAGGACTGATCTAGGTGGATATTGGTGGCCACCCTCCTATTCCACTTGGACTCCCAACATTATTTACTATCACTTTCTTATTTTTCAACACAGTGTCCTAGTTCAACAATTTTCTATTTGTAGTATTTTTTTGGGTCTTAAACATTCAGATCCATTTTGAGGCAATAAATGTCATATTTTGGGAAATGAGAAAATGTGAGTCAAAGACATATTTGTAGTCAATTGTTTTTTATCCTCAGATAGACCTTTCTAATAGGCTATCATCCATGCAAAATAGAGATTGTATGCCAAGTTACAACCACGAGAATTTGATGTCCCAACTAACCCGATCGGGACCCGCAACCTTTTGGCATTGAACAACTCCAAGGGCTAATTTTTTGGATGTTTAAGATTTCTCATTATTTATTCATGAAAAAATTCCTTAGAGCCTCATTATAACACAGTTCAGAAGGCATGTAGCCATCACATCTCTTCTCAGAAATAAGCTACTATCATTTGAACTAGTTTTCATTCTACATGTAAACAACTTTTAGTATTTTCTATATATTAATTGAAGTTTAGTTTCATTGTATCTCTATGTTTTTGGTTTAAATCTATATTTCATTTCATTCCTTTATAAATTTGGATCATGTCACTTGTGTCTTTGCAAGGAGTTGTAATAGATGTTGAGAGAGTTGCAGTACCTGCACTTGGAGGGTACCTATGTAGTCTTGTTTCCTATATACCATTTCCAGTACAAAAAGGTGAAATTTCCTAAAAATACATAACAATAAGAAATGAAATGGTATATTATGAGGATAAAAATACATTGACCATAAATTTATCATTATGGATGAAAAAGGAATTAAGATGAGATGAAAAGGAGAATAAGATGGATAAAAAGGTATTAGAAGGTTGTTAAAAGCATGCCAATTTGGGCACTCTCCCCTCAACTGAATTCATTACAAATCCCCTCTACCTCTTATGTATGGAAGTATCATCCTCTTTCTTGGATTTCCTTCCAACAGGGAAATTCCTCCCTTTTATACAACTCGTGTTCTTTCCTATATTCCTTGGTTGATAGCTAGCTAGATCACTGCATAGTGAAAGTTTAGACATATCCTTCTATCCCATAGATCTCTATGCACTCTCTCTAGTTCTAAATTTGGGTTGTTGGGATTAAAATGGGTCCCTTTGTCAAATTTTATCCTTGGCTAGTTTCCATCTTTCATTATATCATTTTATGGTTTCCTTCTCTAATCCTCTAATATGTGCCCTATAATGTGCAATAACCTCTTGCTTATTTTTAGCCATGAACTCTATATATGAGGAAGATCTAACCCATTGCTTATGTGCATTAAGGACTTTGTAAGGCCTATGATACTCTACCCTAACCCATAGGTTTCTTTTGAGATTCCCCTAACCTTAGGAGAAAATACCCAAGCAGCATGGTTTCTTAGGTAAGACCAATCAACATGGTTTCTTAGGTAAGACGCAAATGCCCTCAATTGGACATCACCCCAAAAGTGGTTGAGTTTCTAGATTGGATCATGCAACAATAAGCCATTATGCTAGTATAGTTCACATAACATGTTCTTTTCCACATTAGTACATACATAGTGAGCCTTCAAAAATGTATTTGAGGATGTGATCTCAAAAGGATTACTAGTCATTATGGATTTTCTTTGGAATAATATAAGTTTCTCCTACAAGAAAATATTATAGTGTGAAGAGGGAGCCATGTAGGTAAGTGTTGACTCCACCAAAAATACAAATTGTATATTCTCGATCTCCAATCTATTCACTTGTTTATCCAGCTAAAAAAATTATTTTCTTCTATTCTTGCTTCTTCCCATCTGATTTGTTCATTTCAAAGTACTTAGCCCATTTCTCTCTCAATCCTCTAATAATTTGGTGATTTTCATTGAAGGGAATCACCCTTTATTTGTATGATGCTAATAGTTGATTTGACCTATCTTATTTCTCTTTCATCCACATATTAGGAATATCTACCTCTGTGTCTTTTTCTTCTACTATTTTATCATTTTTCTAAGTAGATATCTCAATCATGGTAGGTCTACTATTTTTTATTTGGACAACCACTTCTTGATTTTATCTTTTGTAGGTTTTGGTCATCTCTCTTACTTTGGTGAGAGGTTCCCCTACAGCACGGGAACATGTTTCTTGGGAAAGGTAGTGTAGTTTCTCAAAATATCTTTCCTCTCTGAGTTAATCTCTCAACATTTTAATGGTGGTATGAAGTTCCCTGCTTTTATTCTCTAAGATATTATTCTTCCATTAAAGGGATTCATATAAAGGCATGAGACAAGGAGTAATCACTGCTTTATGCCTCCTGATGTTTTATGTCTTCTTCAGTTCTTTAGCAATAGTAGCCTTTTCTATGGGAATGCTATGAATGGTATCTTCTTATTCTTCTTATGTGTATATAATTTTCCTTGTTGGTTTTTGTGTTGCAGCAAAGGTTTCTATCCCCATTTTTCATCAAGTGTATGCCCAACAAAATATTTATCATCCCCCATCACTCTTTCTAATTTTATGTATCAGTAGGGTTTCTTTCTTCAATCACCTCTGTTGGTTCTTATGTGGCAGCAGAGGTTTCTCCTTTTTTTGTAACTCCTTTTTATTTTCCCACCACAGTTGGTTCTTGTGTAGTTGCAAGGGTTTCTTCTTTTGTTTATTATGTTGTAACAATAGGGGGTATACCTAGTACTTTTGTTCTTTGGAATGGGTACATATCCTGGTCTCTTTATCATTCTTATCAATCTCTTGGATGAGGGTTTGCTACCTGTTATCTTGACATCATTGTTAGGACTACTCTCATCTGTCTATGGAGTTGCAGCAGAACCCTCAAGGATTCATTCCTTAATTGGAATGCTAAGGTATTATGTAGCTAGCATAGTTGCAACAACGTATTATTAGATTGTGACTCGAGGATTTGTAGAACCTACAGTTTCTAGAGCTACAACAACACTATCTCAAGGTGGATTTGTATTAGTTGTGTCTCCTCCAAGTGGAGTTGTAGCAATTGTGATATTTTCTAATGCTCTTGCTACTTTGGCCTATATTCAACCTTATTTTTGTATTGCATGCTCAACCAAAAGTTTTATGAACACATGATATGAGAGGGCATCCTTGGGTCATCCATATTTTTTCACAAGTAATGTCATAATTTGCAACATCCTTGAAAGGAAAAACATATTAACCATCCTACCATGTTGCAGATGGTCTAGTAAAATGAGGTGTTGTAAATGCATGACCTCCTAGGAACCTTCACAAGTTATATACCTCTGCACCACCACAACAACATCTCTTTATGGAGCTGATAGTGATTGTTTGTCAAACCCAACCCCTTTCCTGAATAGGGATTTCCTAGCTTGAGAAATTGTTCCATGATATCATCTTTTTACCTTTGATGACAATATCATTTCTCTCCCATTTGTGCAAGTATTGTTACTTTACCAAAACATCCTCAGTCACTTACACAAATTTTCTTGCCACTACAAATATATCTTCCCTTAAATTCATGTCAAACTCAAGGGCCACCTCATCATCATACCCTTGGAGTACGTGTACATATTCTATCCATCCATCCCATTGAACGATATCCCATTTATGGTCATATGCTTGTAGTAGAAATCTCTTTGTAGTTCAATGAGCCCCCCATTTTTCCTTCTTCTCAGAGCTTAGAAAAAATGTGACTGCAAATTGAATGAAATGGTTTGGTGGTTGGAGATTTTGAATTATGGAAGGGGGTGATTTTTTGATGGGGTGATTATGTCATTGAGCGATAACAAGAATGAGTGATGCAAGTGAATTCAAATCGCAGGTCAAGTCAATAAATCCAATCAATGTTATTCATCATGCAATTTTTAAAAAGTGCACCTCTCTAACTTATCATAAGTGGTCATCATGCCATGTACCTTCGTCATGTGGCATGTTGGCCCCACAAAAAAGGTTGGATCCATGTTGGTGTAAAAGTTGCAGCATAATTCCTTAGTTGTAGCAGTAGGGTTCTAGAGTTATAGCAATGGTGCTCTAGAGTTGTAGTAACAGTTTTAGATAGAATTTCAACTTGATTTGGTCATGGTGTCATAGAAGGAAACATCGTAACCCATTCTAGTTATCAAAATTGAAACAATGGAGTTGCAACAACAATGCTCCAGAGTTGCAACATTTCACCAATTTGAAACATTAGGGTTGCAACAATTGGAGTACAACAAAAAAATTGTAGAAATGGGGGCTTATTGACATATTTTAAGCAATAGAGTTGTGTAATGGAGTTGCAACAACAACAACAACATCCTCTCCTACATATACTAAAAACAAATTTATTGGTAGAAAAACTATAAAGAAACTATAAGTGCATGAGCAGAAGTATCTTGATATAACCATCATGAAATCGTGAAGTTCCCTTCTACTCATGAGTTCTTTTTCTTTTTTTAACATGGCATGTGTCAGCTTAGGCTAGTTTTCACATGAAATGTGCCCAAGTAATGCTCCTAAGGGTTTTTATATATGTATTTATTTTTCTTTTTTGAAAAAAATAGAATATGATAATGATTCACCCAATAGAAATCTATCCCTTATGGATAATATATAGGTTGTTATATTGTCATCATCATTGATTTTCGTAAAAAACGCTTCCTTTCATCGGTGTCTATTTGTTTTCCATCAGGGGCATTCTCTATTCATCAATGGTATGGATTTTTATGGCTCCACTATAATATAGAGTGTCTATCTCATAGGGGTTGAGCCATTGAACAAGAAACTTTCCTAAAAAAAATCCTTAAACTTGGAATCAAATAACAAAGCTTGGTCTCTAGATTTAAATTTTTTCTTCTTGATGAAATTTTTGTGTTTCCATGCTCTCTAGTGTTGTATCACTAATGTCTAGTGTAAGGTAGCATGATAGAGATCATCCTACTTGTTGATCTGGAGGAGCCTTTGTTTCTTAGGTTCAAATAGATCCATTCCAAGTTACACTACTATTATGGGTGTCTGAGTCTCTATCTTGATTGGAAAAATAATTATTTTCCTGTACTCTAATTCATATAGGGTGTAGCCGATAGTAGTTCTCCATGTATTATGATAGGCCCACAGGATTTTAGGGAGTCAATCAGCCTAATCCTTGAGGTGTAGTCTAAAAGTCTTAGTGCTAATAGCCTCAAGAATCTTATTTATCCCTTTCACACATCCATTGGAATAGTATAGATGGTATGGTGTTGTGACTCAGTGCTTGATCTTGTATGTCTCCATTAGATCTTCTACAAACCTTGAAGTGAATTGAGATTCTCCATCAATAAATATTTCCCAAGATATCTCAAACCTAGTGAAAAACTCTTTATGTAGAAACTCTACCACTATTTTTTTAGTTGTGGTTGGGAGTTCCTTGGCTTCCATTGATTTTGTGGCATAATGTATGCATATTATAATGTAGGAGTTGCGACGAGAAGGAGGATGAATAGGCCCAAACAAAATCAAGGGCTCGTCTATCATAGGGCTCTAGCACCATTTGTGGTTGCAATGGCATAATGTCTGATTGCATTGTTCTTCTCATGTTCTCATAGCTCTTACATCTCTTCACATATTTATTGGCATGTTTCAAGATAGTGGACCTATAATACCCCTGATGAAGTACTTTGTACTCAGTCTACTTACTTGCAAAGTGGCCCCCATAAAAACCATCATAGCCTACCTTCAATATCGTAGAACTTGTCTTCTCATACATATCTCCAGATAATAAGATCTAGTCCTGTGTAAAAGGGACACCCATCAATCCACGAGAATATCCAAATTTGTTTGATGGTCTTATGTTGCTCCTTTGGAGAGAAGTGATGAGGAAGTTTTCCTTCATCCAAGTTATTTTCAATATCTGCAAACCAAGGAGAGTTAGTAGATACTACAAGGAGATATTCATCAGGGAAAGAATCTTCTACAAGAGTCTCTTTCTCATTTGATGTTACTCTTGAAATAAAATCAACCACTACATTATCGTTCCTGAGTTTATTTAAGATGGCTATGTCAAATTCTTGCAATAATAATAACCACCTAGTTACTCTACCATTCATGATTGGTTTATTCATCCAATATTTTTTGGATGCATGGTGAGTGTGAAAAATTATTAGACAACATGTTATTTAATGAAAAAATATGTTAATTACATGTATTATTGGAACTCTTTTTTTGTCACCATATAATTCTATTTTGCAGGTGAGAGATTTTTGTTCATAAAATAAGTCACATATCGATCATTTCCTTATTGTTTTCCTAAGACAACTCCAATCGCAATGTCTAATAAATCCATGGATATATGGAACATGAGGGACCAATTGGGCCCTCTTAAAATAAGAGATTTGGACACTCAGGATTTGAGATTTTCAAAGGCATGTTGGTAGCTCTATGCCCACACAAATTTAACATTTTTATTAAGTAGAGAAAACAAGGGGCAAGCTACTTGTGTAAATTATTTAATAAAACAACAATAGTAACCAACATGTCCTAGAAAAATATGTAACTCTTTTTGGGTGAAAATGTGAATATGGTTTACACTTTTGGGCCAATTGTGGAGATGAAATTTTAAAATTTTACTCTTTTAAGGAATTGAAGCCCTCAAAATTTGTATAAGTTTTGTGCATTAGGGGAATTTTGAGGTCTAAAATGGGCCTCCTAAGGAAAATGTACAACCAAAATAAAAATTTTAAGAACCAATAGGATTCAAGATGATGATTTCAACCATGGGGGATGATTCACCATTTTTGGAGTAAAAAAATAATAATAAAATAATAAAACTACTTTTTCAACTCGTATTTTCTACTTATGTCCCTAAGATTTTACTCAAATTTCGAGCGGGAGTACTTGTTGGATGCAAAATTTAATTCCTCATCCAAGGAGTAACCATGTTGTATACTTTTGATGGAGCTTCTTACACGAAAAATGAGAAATACAAGAAAAAATGTGATTGTAATCACGTTTTTCATGTATTTCTCATTTTTCATGTAGTAGGGTCCATTGAAATTATGCAACATGGGTACTCCTTCGATGAAGAATCAAATTATGTATCAAACGAGTGTTTCCGCTCGAAATTTGAGTAAACCCATAGGGATATAAGTTGAAAAAATATTTTTTTCTTTTTTCCCTCTAAATTTTGATGATGTAATCTAATCTTATTTTATTATTTTATAGTTTCCTTAGGAGGCCCATTTTAGACCTCAAAACTCCCCTAATGGAATTTTGATTTGGACAAAAAGACAATTTGCGGAGAATTATGTTGTTGTCCTAATGATATTTTTTGCAAAAAAATTCAGTGTCATATAATTTGTCAATCTTCCATTAAATTAAATGTTTCCTTGCAATTTTTCACACTTAATAGGTATGCCTACGTTCACACTCAATAACTTAGTCTAAATGTATAATTTTTAATATATATATCTACACGGAGAGAACTAAGATATGCATATTGAAATTTTATTTTTTATGCAAAATTGTATTTTTTGTTATTTTTCAAAGTTGCTGGATTAATATTTGAATTGCATTTTTCTGACACGTGTTCACGTATGATTTTTTTCTACAAATTAAATGGATTCAAATATCAAGAGTATCCTTTTGAAGAGGACTTGTAAATGAAGATGGTGGTATTTTTTGAAATTTTTTCATTTTCTATATTTTATGTTATTGATTTTCCATTCAACCCCTCTGAAACTATACAAAAAAAATTCAAGCATAATATTTAAAATAAATTAGATGAAAAATATCATTTGAATTCAAAAAATGTCAAACTCATATTCCATCGGATAGATGATTCCTTCACAAATCCAACATGTTCAACTCCACCACCTAAGGAAAAATATTGCCTTAAGTCCACCAAGCTACAAGATGGTGTTGTAGAGAAATTTGTAGAACGACAATTAAAACTCTACTTTTTAAGCCCTCAAAAACTCAATTGAGCACTTAAATAGCTCGTTCGAGCATTTAGATATCTTGATCAAGGGCTTGAGGTAAAGTTTGAAATATCTTGATTGAGGGTTTAAGAAACCTTTGATCAAGCCTTTGACATGGTTAAACAAGGGCTCAATCGGGCCTATAGCTTGATGAAGCCATAGGCTCGATTAAGCCTCTTTATTAATACACTACACCCAAGTTTTATTGGCGGGAAATTTGAAAACAATGCTTGATAGAGCTCCTAGATAACCTCAAGTTACGTATGAACTTGATTGAGGGTTTGTTTTATTGCTCAATCAAGCAATTTTTAAGCCCTCAAATACCTCAATTGACAGCTTAAATATTACTCGATGAAGCGCTTAAAAATGCTTAATCGAGCTGCTTTTCTTCACCCCAAAGCCGCCATGCTTGCCAAAAAATGTAAATGATCTTCATGCTTCCAACATTTTGTGTTTGTGAGATCAATAATTTTAATATTTCCTTAATATTTTTCAGATCCACTTGAATGCTTTTTTCTAAGATGTGGTGCCCTAACACTATGCCTTTAATTAACATTATGTGAAACTTTTTCATTACTAAGGGGAAAATGGATTTCCTTGCATCTTATTAAAACCTTTTCTAGATTGGCTAGGGATAAATCAAATATATTATCATGTTTTGTGAAATCATCCATATGTATTTCCATGTAATCATGGATTAGATCATAGAATATCCCAATTATGGTTCACTCAAACTAAGGCTGGATCTTTATGAATCCCAAAGGGTAAAACATGGTAATAAAATATTTCCTAAGGAAAATTGAATGTAGTATTTTCTTGGTATTTTGAAGTGATTTGGATTTGGTTATATCTATTGAATTCATGAAGGAAAGAAAAGTATTTATTCCTTGCCAATGGATTGAGGACCTGGTCAATGAATGGTAATGGGAGATGGTCTTTATGTGTTGCTTTATTAGGATCCCTATATTCAACATAAATTATCCATGTACCATTATTCTCTGGTATAATTACAAGAGGGGATATCCCCTAGTTGTCAAAAATGGGATAGACAAAGATGGCTGATAATAGTTTCTGAAGCTCCTCTTTAACTATATCCCTCAAGGCTAGATTCATTTGTCACTAAGGCTAGCAAATTAGTCTTGATCATTCCTTTATATGGATATGATGATTACATAGGCCATGATGGATTCCATTCATATCATCACATTCCCAAGAAAAAGCATCACTATGCCTCCATTGGACTTCAATCAATCATTCAATTTATTGTTTGATTATCCCTTAATTGATTTTCAAGGTCTTTGTTGGGCTAACTTTGACAATATCTATGGTTGGTTCTATCTCTTTAGTGGAAAAAGGTTCATGTTCTACCATTGGTTCATTCAATGTAATAATAGAAGGCAAGACTTTTGGGTCCATGATTCGAGTAAGATCATGTGTGTCCAGTGATGAGGAGGATGAAGCTATGAGGTCATTAATTTACTCATCCTTAGTTTTATATGGAATGGCTAGCTATTGGTTAACTATGAGGACTTGATGAGAAACTTCCTCTTCATCACTTTCCTCTTAGTTGCGTCTAAATGTCTAGAATATCTTGATAGGAGGATACAGGGTGAGATGTTTTGTCAAGGTCTCAAGGGGAATGACCATGTTAACTTACTTTCAACAGATGTTATCATCTACAATATCCAACCATGACATTATTAGGATTAAACATTATCCTCTTCGAGAGGATTTGGGTTGTATGACCATAAACTCAACCAAGTATTCCAATGAATCAACCAAGATCACTACATCTTCCAAAATTCCCTATGGTTTGATATGTGATCTATCAGTGGGTTATAATACCATGGGGGTCTACATAAGACCAGAATGTATGAGGGTAACCTCATCGAGTATTTTTTTTCATCATATGCACATTAGGCCCCCATTTCTCCTGCCACTTGGCTATCAACTATGGATAATCCTTCGTAGCATGATCAAATTTCCTGCAGTATGTACAGGTAGCACAAGGATTTTGGAAACCTTGGCCAAGGTGTCTAAATTTTCCACAATTATAGCATCTGATAGGTCCTCTACCACACCCATAACCCCTTTTTCCTCTTCCTAATAGGCCTTTTCCTCTCCCAGGTCGGCCTAGTCCTCTAAATAGTGGGTTTTAATTTCTTGGTTGATAATTCTATACACCACCATCATTCCCTTATGCTTATTGTATGCATAACATATCATATGTTCTCTCGCACATTAAATATATTTCATGACATGTATGGATATCATGTATGACAAACTTTCAAAAGTCACAAAAGGGAGTCTGTGTCGAACTCTGATACTTCTACTTCATGGGGAATGTGGCAAGATAATGATCCCAATCCTGAGAAATCTCACACCATAGTCCTCTTCCTCAAGTCAAGGGGTTTGTTTCCCCTATAGCCATATAATATATCCATGTGGGGAATTCATTCTGGTGATGACCCTCCTTCTTGCAGATGGTGCACCACACCTCCTCTCACTTATCTTTCCCTTTTTCCTGATCTTATAATCACAGGCTTAACACAACCCATTGTAATTATACTTGTGTCATACCCACATTTATTTCTCCTGCTACTGGTGTAGCTTCTAACCTCATGGGCATCTCCAAAGCTTTAGGTTGGGATGCTAGACTTTTTTGGGTCAAAGGAATCCTAGTGTGCAACCACAATCTAGCTATGAACCATTGCTTATGTTGTGCATAGGCAATATAAAAGGTCAATATGTCCATTAGTACTTTAAACCATTGGTCGAAGTCCTAGACAGACTCACCAAAATTCTACTTAATCTATTTTATCTTAGTAATGCAATGTGACTCTTACTTAGGCTTCTAAAACAACTTTAATAGCACCTACTTGATGTCTTCCAAATTTCTTGGTTGTCCAAGAAGCGTAGTGGCCTTATACTTTATATACCATGTTAGTGTGTATTCCTGGAAGGTTGTCTCCAAGGACGCGACCTTGGTTCACTCATATGGAACCTAATTGACCATCCAAACCCTATCACATATGAACCAATGTTGGTCAGGATCATATATCCCAATTCCATGAAAGAAAGGTAGCCTCGATGTGGTGTTGATAATAGCCATTGGTTTTCAAATTGGACTTTGCGATCCAAAATTTAGTTTCTCCTTAAATGGTGATCTGCCCTTTAGTGATTCTCCTAGTGAACTTCTTGGATATTATTATTTAACCTCTTCTCCCTCCCTTATACTATTACTTACACTAATCACAACACTATAAAAGTACCTCATATGCACTGACTATGATGACTATTGTTATCTATGATAACCCTACAAAAAAAAAAAAAAAATAGTTTGATTTGGTCATTATAGATAGGGTTTTATTGTTCATGTTCATGTGACGCCTGTTATAGGGTCCATTAATGCTTAATATGGTCATCATAACAAAAAGGATCACCACTCCATCCATTTTTGAAGTCATCATTTCATATTTTTGAGGTCTAACATTTTTACAAACTTTCATGGCAAATGCAGTTACGCAGACCCGGAATTTACTATGAAAGTCCCTGACGCTTCCATATAAAAATGGTCCTCTCTAACACTTGTCTCGCTACGAGAGTTTGTTGATGTATAACGGTTTTGTTGAAAAATATTATTCGTAATGCAAAAGGTACTGGGTTGTTATGCCTCTTGATCCATGTCTCCTCCACTTTTTTTTAGATCACATTTACCTCTCCCTTTCCCTTTATACCATATGCTCTCATAAAAAAGTGCACAAGTGTTTTCATACATCAGGGTTTGTGCTTTCAAAACATGTTTAGTCATGGTCTAGGTGAGGTCTATGTGTTCTAAGATTGGTTTGCAAGTAAAAGGAAGAAACTTACAAGCATCTCTCAATGTGTTAGCAAGCATAGCCACTAGAAATCACTACAAAGGAGGGGTTGTGGTACATTATGAGCCCATACACATGAAACTGCTTGAGGAAGACCCTGCTTTTATACAGTCATTTGCCAGCATGGGGTGTCTTCGATTCTGTCAAAATTTGCAAGGTTTTCATCCACAAATCACCAAGGACTTCCCTCTCAATTTCACAGGGGTTGGCACGAAAGTGGGAATCCTGAGCTTGAATGTATCTCCAGACATCGCTGCTCATGCTACTAAAATCCCAAGATCAAGGGAAACATAGTTTAAGGTTCAAAAGTTCCAGCTACATAATTTTGATGAATTCTTGAAGGAAGAACATCAAGGGATTGATATGATAGTGGGCATCCCTAGGACCTGTCTCAAAGAACATTATTCCAAGTTCCTAATGGTTATTTGGAAGTATTTTACATGTTAGGGAAGGTTTCATATGGTCTACCAATACCACTTCAGGTTGCTACTTAACTTCATAGATAAACAACCTTTAGATATTCCTTTTTATCTCTTCAGAAGTTTAGGAAAGATGGCTGACAAGGTGCAAGCTAAACGATAGGCATGTAGTACCTCTTTTTTTCATCATGGTCTTATAAAATTGTTAGTAGTTAAAGAGCTGAATAAATTGGATAGGGACTAACTTACATTTTTATTCCTAAGTGGATATGAACTAGATGCTGCTACTCCCTCTAGAAAAACTCCAAAAGCCAAATCTGCAACACCTAGAATAGAACAACAGCCTAGATTAGAACAATAGTTAGTGAAAAAGCAGCAACCTATAATTGAGGCTTCTACAAGTTCTAAGAGGAGAATGAACAGAAGACAGAAGAAAGAATAGGAACATAGTGCAAAGAAGGGCATATTGAGTGACATTTGAGAAGCTATAGACATTGAAGAAAGCCTAGTTGAGCAGCCTGTAGAAGTGACCCCAACTGAAACCAAGAAGAAAAGAAAGAGAGAAAAGAAATTAGATTTTACTCAAGAAGAGCGGGGTTTCATTTTTAGGCCAAGGAAACCTGTCACAAGATCAATGCAACAAGTGGAGAAGGTACTTGAAGCACCATTGAACAAAACAAACTTATCAAAGAAATCATCAAATCAAAAGAAGGGCAAGGAGATTGTCCAAGAAAAAAGTGAAATAGAATTCCTACAAGAATTGTTAAGGGAGGCCAGACAAGAAGTAATCAAAGCTAAGCTAGAGTTTGATGAATACCAAAATGAAGTGTTAAATCAAATAGAATTTTATGATGAGATCGCAGACAAGTCTAAGAAGATGATAAAAAGGACTTTGCCTTTACACAGAATGTTGGAACACATGTATAGGAGAAATAATTGGTTACAAGCAGATAGAAAAATCCTACAAGGACAAGTTACAACACTAGAAACTCAGATTGAGATGATCCAGCTTGAACTCAATAAGAAAAACCTCAAATTTATTGTTGAAGTAAGTGCTTCCCCATGATATGGAAAAATCTCCAATTTTTTTCATTACTATACTTATTTCAATTAATTCATCCATATGTATAGTCAGCATGGTATTAGAAGTCATAAGGAGGCATTAAAATCATGGAAACTTGAAAAAATCAAAATTTTGCAACTTTCATAGAAACTGCCCATAGTGAAGCCGTGTTTTTGCTACGAAACTGTTGTAGGATTCCATAAGGGTTAAGGATGGTATAGAGTTCAGCAAAGGACATTCTAAAGGCTTATGTTTAGCTCATAAAAATCAAAAAAGACCTCAGAACTAGCAGATGGAGGAAACAATAGGAATTGAATTGGAGCAATTTTGCTACGAAAGTTTGCTACGAAAGTTTGCTACGAAACTTCTGAAAATGTTGTTTTGCTACGAAATCATGAAAAACCTTTGTTTTTCTTCCTTTTTGAAGATTTTTATATCAGTCATCCAAGCTCCAGGTGGATTTCAGATGATAAAGGGTGCCCATGTCATCATGATAAGCTCCTATTTTTCAGCATGCCAGGTCAGCAAAGAGCCACATCTACAAATTAGCCATCTCATCAAGACAGTCAACATAAAGGGAAATTGAATTGATGTCTATCAACATTTTGAATATTTAATGGCACTCCAGTAAATCTAGCATGTAGTTGCCTTCAGTTATCCACATCAACAAAAAGTGGTTATGGCTTTAGATCTAGTAGAGTCCTAGTTGAGTCCAACTATTGTAAAACAAAAAATCCTTATGAGGACTCTGTTAGTTAGAAGAAAAGTAGGAGTAGGTGTCTAGAATAGTGGATCGAATTTGGCCCAAGTGGCAAGATATCTAAAGAGATATTTTCTCTATAAATAAGTAGGTTTTTGACTTTGAGAAGGGTTGATGAAGAATGTGAATAACTGACCTTTTATAATATTTTGATCCTTTAATATAAATTTGCAGCTACTCTGTTTATGTACCTGAGATTCATTTCATGGATTTTATGGTTTTTATCATGATTGTTTCTAGTTTCACACAATATCTTGATTACTTGGAAATCTCATTAAACTGCTCCAATTTCCTTCATATACTATGTAAGACTGTAGATGTTCATTTGTGTCAATTTAAGATATATAGATGCCTTAGCTTCCATTAAACTTTGTTTTTTGATATTTTTGTAGTTTTACTCCATCCCCAATGGTAGTAGTAATCATGTTTTTGTTCAGCTACAAAAACACAAAAAGATATAAGAGTTAGTCATCTGACAATTTCAATTGTTTCAACAAGATTTGGTAATATTTGAGAGAGCACTCTCATATTGGAAGGACTAACTTCCAATTCAAGTGGTTTGAAACAGTTACACTAGGTTAAAGGTTGAAGCAACCCAGTTCTTTCTAGCCCGGTGATAACAACTACAATAAACTAGTAATTAACTGAAGGTTACCCTTTGTTATGGAAAATACACCTCAATTCATGGGTTCGAACCACGGGATATCCCAAACACAGAAAACGAGATGCATCAAATATTCTTGGCTAAGATGATATTCCTCCTCCTCATTTCCTTCTTCATCAAGTTTCAAAATACATGCTTCGTTAACTTCTCCTTTGTCGACGTCACTCCTTTATAGCTTCTCCTTTGTCGGTATAACTCCGTTATAACTTTTCTTTTGGGATGCATCAAATTGTGAAACTTGGAAGAGCTAAATAAATGATCTTCATGTATGCAATTAAAATTCCATACCTTGTTTTGGAATAATTTCATATATATGCCCTAAGGAAGTTAGGCTTCCTGAATGCTCCTAAAATTTTCTTCAAACAAGTCAACTTCACATATTTACTATAGATTTTCTCTTATGATGTTTTGAACTGTGAACTGGAGGATATAAATAGAATATATTCATGTACATGTGATTAAAATTTCAAACCTTGGTTTGCTATCATTTCGGAGATGTGCTCTAAGAAAGTTAGGCTTTTTGAATGCTCCTGAAGTCTACTTCAAAAAAGTCAGCTTGATATTTTCGCTATAACTTTGTTTCTATGAATTTTTATAATGTGAGATTTGGAAGAGACAAAGAATATTTCTCATTACATGTGCTAGAAATTTCAAACCTTTTTTCATTACAATTTTGGAGATATGAGATGAGGAAGTCAGTGTTCCTAAATGCTCCTAAAACATACTGTCAACTTGAAATTTTTATTGCAACTTTCTTTTTTAGATGTTCCAGACTATGAAATTTGGAGGAGATAGAGAAAACATCTCAAGATACCTGTGGTATAAATTATAGATATTGTTTCACTATAATTTCAAATATATTATCTGAGGAAGAGTGTTCTTGAATGCTCCTAAAACATGCTTCCAATAGGTGAGCTTGGAATTTTTTCTATAACTTTCTTGTTGAGATGTTTTAGGATGTGAAATTTGGAGGAGATAGAGAAGGTATCTGTAGGTACATGTGTAGAAATTTTAGAACAATATTTGTAAAATTGGATATGTGCCATGTTATACAAGTTCATTTTTTGGAAAGAAGAAAAAATAAATAAGTTTTGGGATGTTGGGTGTGGAGCCTGATTATCTTTCTTATTGTTCAAAGGTTTTTGTTTCAATCGCATTGGTTCCCTGTTCTTAATGGTGCAGAAAATCTTCCCATTTTATCATCGTCAAGGGGGTCTAGGGGGTTCCAGGGAAACACCCCTTAAGCTAAAAATAGATGAAAAAGTTGTAAAATATTGTAATTTCATAGTCAATCTCAGTCGTTCATTAGGCAGATGATCTGACAGTAGAAGTTATGTTAATTTAGGATATTTTTCCCTAGAAGGAACTCCCTCGGTTTATATGAGGGAATTGTATTGTGGTTGTGGATTATTATTTTGAGTGTGTATGAGAGAGAGAGGATATTATGTGAGTATGAAGAGGAAATTAGAGCGGATCTATTGTAGGTTGTATCTCTTCATTTTGTTGGATAATATAAAAGGAAGGACTCGTTGTTTCTCCGTGGACATAGCCCAAATTGGGTGAACCACGTATATCTGTGTCTCTCTTATTTTATGTGTTTCTGTATTTGTGT
Source organism: Pinus taeda (assembly GCA_000404065.3). Lineage (NCBI taxonomy): Eukaryota > Viridiplantae > Streptophyta > Pinopsida > Pinales > Pinaceae > Pinus > Pinus taeda. The sequence goes on from APFE031239088.1 coordinate 256,786, forward strand.
TTCTACAAAAAATTTTGTATTTCATTCCTTCGTTAATTAATTTCTAACAACTGGTATCAGAGCCAAATTTTTATTTAGCTAATAATCTCGCAGGAGAGAAGGGTTCCTGGTTCGAGTGGGAGCAATGGCAGAAGATGGCAGGTTTAGGGTTGAGAAATTTAACGACCAAAACTACTAGTTGTGGAAGATGCATATGGAAGATTATATGTATCAGAAATATTTGCACCTACCATTTAGCGGAAAAACAAAGAATCTGATGAGTATGACAGACTTAGGATGGGAGATTCTGAACAAAAAGGCACTAGGAACAACACTAATGTGTCTGGGAGCGTCGGTGGCTTTCAAAATTTCAAAGGAAATGACAATCGAAGGTTTAATGAAGACATTGGAAAAACTATATGAAAAATCCTTGGCCTCAAATAAGGTATTTCCTATGAAGCATCTACTTAATATGAAGATGTCAAAAGGTGGATCTGTTGTTGATCATTTAAATCAATTTAACACGGTCACCAGTCAGTTAATTTTTGTATGGGTAAATTTTGATGATGAAGTAAGGGCTCTATTGTTTCTATGCTCATTACCAGAAAGTTGGAATGACTTAGTTATGGCTATCAGTAAATTTTTCTCTGGATCTAGTACTTTAAATTTTGATGATGTCGTTGGCACCATCCTTAGAGAGGAAATGCAACAGAAAAGCTTCGGTGAGACATTAGTAATGCTTTGACTACAAAGACTAGGAAAAGAAAAATGGAAAGAGGAAGGAGCTCAGGAAATTGCAGTAAGTCAAGAAAAGGAAAATCCAAATCCAAATTAGGGATAATGTGCTAGAAATGTGGTAAGAAAGGACACCTGAAGAAAGACTGTAAATCTTGGAAGAGAAAAGAAGGAGATGGACAACAAGAGAACAATCATGAAGCGAATGTGACATGTGATGTGTTGCAATATGCTTTGATTATTTCATTAGAGAATATTATTTATGCCTAGGTGGTAGATTTAGTGGTTGCATTCCATGCCATGCCTGATAGGAAACATTTTCATGACTATGTTCAAGGCGATTTTGGACAGGTTTGTCTAGGTGATGATAAACCTTGTAAAATCATTGGAATGGGTAAGGTTTTTATAAAGCAACATAATGGAAACCAATGGATATTGAAGGAGGTAAGGCATGTTCCATATCTGAAGAAAAATATAATTTCAATAGGGTAGTTAGGTGGTGAAGGTTGTGTAACTATATTCACAAAAAAAACCAGGAAGATCACCAAAGGATCCCTATTAATAGCAAAAGGAGAAAAGGTTGGTACATTGTATTTATGCAATCATGTTTCTAATTTTGTTAATGATTTAACCTCCACAGGAGAAATATGACACTCTGACATCATAGGCTCAAGCACATGAGTGAGAAGGGGATGCATATTCTTCACTTAAAAAAAATTGTTTTTAGGGTTGAAGCATGTTGATTTGGATTTTTGTGAGAATAGTGTTTACAGAAAATAGAAGAGAGTCAGATTTATCAGAGTTGGGAATGAAAAGAAGAGAGAAAAATTAGATTTTGTGCATACCATATGTATGGGGACCAGCTCAAGTATCATCTCTTGGTGTCTCTCGCTATTATGTTACTTTTTTTTATGATGCAACTAAAAAAACCTGAATTTATTGTATTCATAATAAATATGATGTATTTGATACTTCCAAGAAACCGAAAGCTTTGGTTGAGAATGAGACAAGAAAGAAGTTGAAGTGTCTCATATCATACAATGGAGGTGAATACTGCAACAAATAGTTTGATAACTATTGTTCAAAACATGGATTTCACGGAGAGAAGATAGTTCCAAGAACGCCATAGGAAAATGGTGTGTCAAAAACAATGAACAAGACAATCATGGAGCGTGCAAGGTGCATGAGATTGCATGTCAGATTTCCCTTACAATTTTGGGAAGAATGTGTATATAATATATATATATATATATATATATAATAATAATAATAATAATAATAAACAGAGGGCCTTCAAGTTCCTTGGATGGTGGTATTTCAGAGGAAGCATGGACAAGTAAAAAGGTAAACTAGTCATTTTTAAAGACTTTCGGTTGTGAAGCATTTGTCCACATTAAAAAAGAAAATAGAACAAAGCTTGAGGTAGAACAAGTTAATGTATCTTTATTAGATATGGTGTTAATGATTTTGGTTATCGCTTATATGATTATGAAAATCACAAAATCATCTGGAGCAAAGATGTCATATTCAATGAAAAGGTCTTATATAAGGATCAGATGCAAGAAAAGAAACAAGAAAAGGAAAAAAAAAATATGCAGTGCTTGATGAGATCATGAAAAAAGTAAAGGTGCTTGGAAATCATAATAATCAACAACCAAAACAACAACAACAACCACCTCAAACACTTGAAAGTGGTGTTAGAAGATCTATCGAGACAAGTAGACCCCCTAAACGTTACTCTCCTTCATTATATTATGTATTGTTGACTGATTCTAGTGAACTAAAAAGATATGAAGAAGCAATGCAAGTAGAAACCAGGAATAGGTGGGAGAAATCCATGGAAGAAGAGATGGACAGCTTGATGCATAACCAGACTTGAGACGTAGTTAAGTTTCCTGTAGGTAAAATAACATTGTAGAATAAATGGGTTTACAGGCTGAAGGAAGAAGATGGAGGAAAACAAAGGTATAAGGCTAGATTTGTGGTCAAGGGGTTTGCACAAAATAAAGGTTTAGACTTTGATGAAATTTTTTCTCCTATTATCAAAATGACTTCAATCAGAATTATTTTAGGTCTAGTGGTTGCAAAAGATTTTCATGTTGAGCAATTAGATGTAAAGACAACCTTTCTCCATGGGGATTTGCAGGAGAAATACATATGTAGTAGTTACAAGGGTATGAGGCCAAAGGGAATGATAAGTTATTACGAAAATTGAAGAAGAGATTGTATGGCATAAAACAGGATCCACAGTAGTGGTATCTAAAATTTGACAGGTTTATGTCTAAACAAAGTTATACTAGATGTCACTCTTACCATTGTGTTTATCTTAAAAAGAAAAATGATGGAGTTATATTACATTGTTATTGTATGTAGATGACATGCTTGTTACAGGGTCTAACATGAAGGAAATAAATGTACTCAAAGGAAAATTGGCAAATCCGTTTGCAATGAAGGATTTGGGTGCTATAAAACAAATCCTTGGTATGAGAATAACTAGGGAGAGGAAAAATCACAAATTAACATTGTCTCAAAGTGGGTACATAGAAAATGTGTTAGAAAGATTTAATATGTAGAATGATAAAACCAATTAGTACACCTTTGGCTAGCTATTTCAAACTAAGTAAGGATATGTGTCACAAGACTCAGGAAGAGATGGATTATATGTGTAAAGTTTCATATGCATCAGTAGTTGGAAGCTTAATGTATGCAGTTGTTTTCACAAGGCCTAATATTGCACATGCAGTGGGATTTGTAAGCAGGTCTATGAACAATCTAGGAAAAGAGCATTAGATTGTAATGACATGGATTCTCAGGGACTTGAGAGGTACCACAAATCAAGCATTATGCTTTGGTGGTTCAAACATTTCCCTACAGGGATATGTTGATGTAGATATGATAGGTGATAGAGATAACAGGAGGAGCACCATAAGGTATGTGTTTATTGTAGGTGGAACAACTATCAGATGGGTTTCAAAGTTGCAAAACAATGTTGCACTTTCAACAATGAAAGAAAAGTGTGTTGATGTTATAGAGTCTAGTAAAGAAATGATTTGGTTACAAAGGTTTATGTATGAGTTGGGAAAGAAGCGAGAGATGGGAAGGCTATACAGTGAAAGCCATAGCGCCATTCATATTGCAAAGAACTCAACATTTCATTCTAAGGCTAAACATATACAACTCAAATACCATTTCATATGGTCAGTGCTAGAATATGGATATTTGAAGCTGGAAAAGATACACACTCGCCATAATCCTATAAGCATGTTAACAAAAGTTGTAACCAGGGAGAAACTAAGATCCTGCTCAATTTCAATTGGTCTTCAAGTATGATGATGAAGATGAGAAATAGGCAGGTCCAAAGTGGAAGCATTTTCTAGCAAGTGAAGCAGCGTTGGAGTTGTTACAATTAGTCTCCAAGCGGGAGATTGTTGGGTGTGGAGCCTGATTATCTTCCTGATTGTTCAGAGGTTTTTGTTTCAGTTGCGTTGGATGTGTTTTCCTAAAGAGGCGGAAGCATCACCCATTTAATCGTCGTCATGGGGATCCAGGGGGGATCGATGACTTTTATGATCCCCCTGGCAGGGGTTCAGGGGCAACGCACCCGAAGCTAGAAATAGATGAAATATTTCCTTGTAAATAAGTTAATTTCATAGTCAATTTGAGCCATTCATTAGGTGGATGATCTCATGATAGAAGTTATGTTATCTTATTTATTTTTTTCCCTAGAAGGCATCCCCTTGGTTTATATGAGGGAATTGTATTGCGGCTGTGGATTATTATTCTAAGCGAGAGAGAGAGAGAGAGAGAGAGAGAGAGAGAGGATATTATGTGAGAGCGAAGAGGAAAATACAACGGATCTGTTTTAGGTTGTATCTCTTCATTTTGCTGGGTAATACAAAAGGAAGGTCTAGTTGTTTCTCTATGGACGTAGCCCAAATTGGGTGAACCATGTATATCTGTTTCTCTCTTATTTTATGTGTTTTTGTAATTGTTTTTTTGCAATATTTTGTGTATTTCATTTCTCCATTAATTAATTTCTAACATGGGAGAAGTAGACGTGGTGAAGGAAGAAGCAGTAAATAGAATTGGTGAATGTAGAAGCAATTAATAGACCTAATGAGGACAAAAGAAATAAGAAAACTTAGTGAAGAAAGAAGCAACTAACATACATTGTGAAGAAGTAAGCAGACTTAGTGAAGTAATTTGGTGCCTACAAATATTTGTGATAGTGGGGATTGACGTCTCTTGTAGGTTGGTTCCTACAAATATTGTAGCATAGTTGATTGGTGGATCCTACAGGTTGGTTCTATAAAATAGCAGAGGGGAATGGTGTCTCCTATAGGTTTGTGCCTACAAATCGGTAGAGGGGATTAGTGCCTCTTGTAGGTTGGTGCCTACAAATCAGTAGAGGGGATTGGTGCCTCATGTAGGTTGGTGTCTATAGAGTAGCAAAGAGGATTGTTATCACCTAGAGGTTTATACCTACAAAGAAAAAAAGGAGATTGGTGTCTCCTATAGGTTGGTGCCTACAAAGTAGTTGAGGGGATTGGAGAATCATGTAGTTTGGTGCCTACAAATTGATGTAATAGTAGTTTGACAGATACAATATATTTCATATAAGGAATTTTTGTGTTTTTCTCTTGTAAGAGTTTCCACATATATATTGTTCTATTTCTTCAGTTTATGAAATTGATCTTTTATGATGTTCGATTTTTTAAATAATTATAAATTGTGATTATACCTATTCAACCCCCTCCCCTAGTATAATTGTGAGTCCAACATAAATTTATGAGAAGAACATAAAATTAATGAATTTATGGGTTATTGTCATGTAAATGGTAAAGTATTGGAAATAAATTAAGAAATTTTGTTCCTTAGGTGAAAGTGGGTTTTAATGTGTAAAACCCATACTGACATGGCATATTTCGATCCACCTAATTATTTTTCCTAGGTGATCATTTTTGTGTGATGGCAATAGGCTACTTTACACAACTAACAAAAGTTTTGCCACTTATCAAGATCGATTAAATAATAGCCATCTAATTCCTAGAATGGCACTTAATTACGAGGTTTTGGTGTTCCATCAACACTTATTTTTTACAATTCCATTTATGTTTCTTCTTTGAAGTTAATTGACTTTTATTTGGATAAAGGAATTATATTGTAGTACTTAACTAACTATTACCCACAAGAAAATGGTTTGGTTGAGGCCATCAACAAATACCTTATCCACATTTTGAAGAGAGACATAGTTAAGCATCATAAAAATTGATATAATCCTTTGTCAAACACTCTATGGGTAGACTAAGTAATCCCAAACGTTTTACTATGGACCTCCCCTTACTTTTGATCTATAGGAAAATGTCATTCTTCCTTCAAACATATTACTTTCCTCTCTCATGACTATCGTAAGCCTTGCATGGCCACATTTTCTATCTCTTATAAGCTAAATTAATAACTTACTAAAGCGATAAGAAGAAAGAGAGAAGGATAGAAATAAGTTTGATGCTTATAAAATATAGCCAAAAGATGGTTTGATAAGCGCTCTATAAGGAAAAAAATATTTTTAGGTGGGAGACTTGGTCCTGAAATGGGACAAGATGTTGAAGAAAAGGGAAAGCATAGCAAATTTCAACAACTATGGATTTTTTTTACAAGTTTCATGTTTCGTAGCTTTCATGCCATTTATTGCTTTGATTTCTTTTACTTTAAGTAGTTTTTTTCAATTTTGTTTTACTTCGATATTTTATTTTTCTTTGGCTTAGGTTTTATTATTTGGCCTTATTTATAATAGTTTCACATTTTTGGTACTATTTTAGGCATATAATCTTCTAGCACTAATGGATTTCGTAAGATTCCAAGAACATATGCATCAAAATATGGGACTATCTTGTATGTTGTTTAATACACTAGCCTATGAAATGTTTGATCATATCTTTCACAAAGAATATATGGACTTTTGACACAAGTGGTGAAACATTTGGTTGCTAAGGTGGTTATCCCATGAATAAACCAGGATCTCAAGTTATGAGTATCCCACTAATTAGCTTAATAATTCACATAATAAAGACTAAAGTCTTCCTAGGATGAAATCTTTATACTTACAGCCAAGTTTGAAAGAGGGATATATCATCACTTAAGTGAGTCAATTTGTTCTTAATAATAGGTATCATCTCTAACACCTTTAAAGGGTTAATGACCTTCCTCAACTCATTTCAAAAGGTAAAGGTATGGGAAATAAGTTTAGATCATAATGGGCCATGTAGGTATCTACATTGGGGTTATTGACACTCAATGGTAGTGGAGCAAGGCCAATGTTACCAAGGCGACTCTACCAAGGGTACAGGTGCTATTGGAAGTGGAGAAACACCAAGAAAACAATAACTAATTGACCTAATTAATTACCTATAATATTTGGCATATCTATCGTATGATGTTGACACCTAAGATTAGCAGAAAGTAAAAAGTTGTCTCCATCTATTCAATCCTCTAGTTTGACTAGTGGGTCACTCAAGCTAGTCAAAAGTTAAACATCCAACAGGAACACATGGGTGAGATAAGACTCTTCACAAAGGTTATTTCTCCCAATTCCTTAATTATTTCACAACTAATTTGTAGAGATCCATGGTTTCGCTAGTATGTTGCCATTTGTTGATCCATGAATAACTTCTCTAGGTTTAAAATTTATATTTTCATAATTTAAGCGGAAATTAGGGCCTCTCCTTTGCTAAGAATTTTTGAGTTATATAGCCTTTGAATTTTCAAATTCATGGAAATCTTAGAGCCCATTTTCTGGTTTATTTCAAGTCATAAGGTCTCTAATAAATTCATTTGAAGTTCTTAAATTTGTATTTATGACTTATTGGAATTTTCCTTCTTTTTCTCTCCCTTGAATTTCTTGGAGCCCTTTATTGCCTCTCTCAAAAGAAAAAATAGATATATGTGGTTTTCTTTAAATATATTGAAAATTTCAAGTTTAAGGTCTTGTTACACATCACAATTATTAAAAACTATGAGAAGTATTTACCCTTGTGACATATCACAACCTCATCAATTTTGAAATTCATGATTGATCATGGTAAATCGTCAATCTTTTCAAGTTGTAAATTTTGCAAGGCCACAACAGAGTACACATAACATAGATTCTAAACTTGGAATAACCATGATATGTTGGAGTGCAACAAGATTCAATAGAATCCTAATCTCAATGACATGAATTTCTATATCAGATCAAAATTTATCAAATTACAACATGTCACACCATCATGAAGTTTGGAATTTTTAGCTCAGCAATAAAATACATTCATGAAGGGTTGAGGATTAAAACGTTGAAAAGCCACAACACATCATGCCTTAAAATGGTTACAATTTCAAGGGGATGCAATAAGTAGCAAGATCTCAATATAGTGAAAGTCATGTTACATCATAACTTTAGCATGAACCATGACGACTTTAAAAATAATTTTAACTAGGTTAGAAACATGAAGAATTTCACTCACAATGAAGATTGAAAAAAAAATGCCATGATGTCCAAAAGGTAATTCTAGGAAAAAGGAGGATTTTCACCCAAGGTTCAAATTTTACTTTATCATTGTGACATTAACACTTTACACCTATCATCGCAAGGCATTAACATCTTTTAGGCTCTCAAATAACCATTTATAGCTATACATAGTAATAATGTCGTGTTACTTTACCCTTTCTAGCTAATTTTGAATAACAAAATGTTTTGGGAGTTCTATGTATTTCAATGTTATAATTTTACTTCCCTCGACGCCCATATCACTTAGCTTGTTTTATCTAGCTGAACTTCAAAAGTGAAAAGGGATTAATTTGCAAAAAAATATTGATCCAAGCTTCACACCATAAATAAAGCCTTAGTTCAAGAAAACAATCATCACTATAAATTGAATTAATTAGTCAGCTACCTGTAGGTTTTAACCCAGTGCAAAAATTACCTACATACGAATTCTAAAAGCAGAAAATAAACAATGGGGAGAGCATAAAACATAAAATAGATTCACACATAGATTTTCCCCTAGATCCCACAACCTGGATTACTATATTGATTTTTCATTATATTCCTTTCAAAGTTACAATACATATATATACATGTCGAAGAATCCATAAACCCCAATTCATTAACCCTGGATTAGAACATAACCGTAGTTCCCTTGACCGGATCTATAAAATACCATGGGAAGAAAACCAACATGCCTAAAACCATGTGTCAAATCCATGCACAAAACCATAGGTAAGTTCACCCACCTAATATAGGGTCCAAAAATCAAAATTCCTCAAGGTGCTTCCCCGGACCCTGTAGAGGGGGGCTACCGCCCCCCTCAAACCCCCCAGCACGAGGGGCTGTCACCCCCACCCGTGACCCCCCTGTTGCACCCTCCACAATGAATGCGGTACTGGATGCCCCCCCTCTAACCCCCCAGCTTCGCTCCTCGGGCTAGTCATGGAAAGAATATAACACACACCTAACATTCTCCCACTTGTTTTTTTCTTTCCATAGGGTGCCACAGGAGAGCTTAGTCATTTATCTAGCCCTATAAAGCCCATTGTTTCTCTAACCAAGAGAACTTCTCAGTGCTCACAAAATTTGTTAATCCATATGTAGTATTCTTCAAAGTGTACACATTTATTAGCAACACCTTTTTGTCCTCAACCATATCCCTTACAAAGTGATATTGGACATCAATATGCTTTGTCTTTGAATGATAAGCAGGGTTCTTTGCCAAGAAAATTGAAATTTGGCTGTCACAATCTATCCTTACAGCTCATTGTACTAACCCCATACTTGAACACAATATCTGCAACCAAACTGCTTCCTTGCTTGCATGAGTGGTTGCCATGTATTCTGCCTCTGTAGTTGAAAATTCCACTACATATTGTCCCTTACTCATCCAACCAACTGCTCCTCCAAATAAGTTAAACACATACCCACTTGTAGATCTTCTTTAATCCATATCTCTAGCTCAATCTGCATCAAAAAATCCATGGATGTCCAAAACTCTGTCCAATCCTAGTCTTCCTTGGTAGCACAAACCATAATCACTAGTGCCACACAAATACCTGAAAACCCACTTCAATGTTATCCAATGCCCCTTCCCTAGTTTTGACATAAACTTGCTCAATACTCCCATTGCATGTGCAATGCCTGGTCTGTACAAACCATTTCATACATCAGGCTACTAACTTCACTTGCATATGGAACACGGGACATGTCCTGTTCCTCTTCTTATGCCTTGGGACACTATTCAGCAGATAAATTTGGACCTACAGGAATGGGAACCTTCATCGGTTTACTGTCTTACATATTAAACCTCTACAATATTGTCTCGACATACTTCCTCTCGTTTAACCAAAGCTTCCTCTTTTCCTAATCTAGTTTAATTTCCATGCCCAAAATATAGTTTGTAGCACCAAGATCTTTCATGTCGAATTTGGAGGACAATTAGATTTTCAAATCCTGGATAATTTCTTTGTTATTCCCAATCATCAACATATCATCCACATACAAGACCAAATAAATAACACAGTCACCAATTAATTTAAAATACACACATTAATATTCTTTGCTTTTGGTGAAGCCAAGTCCCCATATAAATGTATCAAATTTCTGATACCACGCCCTTGGTGATTGTTTTAACCCATACAAATACTTTTTTAACATGCATACGAGTTATTTCTTACCCTTCACCGCAAAGCCTTGAGGTTGCTTCATGTAGATTTCTTCTTTCAGATCCTCGTGAAGAAATGTTGTCTTCACATCCATCTGTTCTGCCTTAAAATCAAAAGTAGCGGCAACAGATAAAAGTAACATAATAGAATCTACCTTGGAAACAAGAGAAAAAATATCACCAAAATCAATTCCCGGTACCTGGGAATAACCTTTTTCTACCAACCGAGCTTTGTAATTCTCCACCTTGCCTTCTGCATTCATCTTCTTCTTAAACACCCATTTTCTTCCAATGGATTTGCTTCCAGCCGACAACTCCACCAGATCCCAAGCCTCATTTGTGTGCAAAGATGTCATTTCATTAACCATGGCCTCTTTCCAGAGTTTGTCATCCTCTGAATCTACTGCATCCCTGATAGTTTTTGGGTCATCATCAATAATAGATAATAAAAAAAATTGAACAAAAAGTAGATGGACTATACCTTTCTGGCTACCTTATTTGTCGAATTGATCTTCTCATAGCTAGGGTTTGTGGCCCTTGATCTTCTGATTCCTCTTCTATTGTAGAGTTCGATTCTTCCTCATTTTGATCAAACTCTATCTTCTCGGGTTCCTTTGGTAGGATGTCATGTTTAATAACATTTTTCACCTCTCTAAACACCACATCTCGGTTGTACATAGCCTTCGTTGTTTTTTGTTTCCAAAGCTTATAACCTTTTAAACCATCCTTAAACCCAATAACGATGCACCTTTCAGATTTACTATCCAACTTGGTTATTTTCTCCTTTTGAACATGTACATATGCATCACATCCAAATACCCTCATATGTGAAAGAGAGGGTTTCTTACCAGCCCATACCACTTGTGGAGTCTTATCCTCCAATGTTGATGAAGGTGATATGTTGACTAGGTAACATGCAATCTCCACCACATCTGCCGAGAATTCCTATCCTAACCCGACACCATTGAGCATGCTTCTTTCCTTTTCTATCAATGTCTTGTTCATTCTTTCTACAACTATGTTTTGCTGAGGTGTGTATCGAGTAGTCTTATGCCATTCTATACCACATTTCTTATAGAACTCTTCCAATTCCTTCTTGTAGAACTCTGCACTATTATCTGTCCTCAACACCGTTATCTTCTTCTCTATATGGTTTTCCACAAAAGCCTTAAATTCTTTAAACCTCTCAAAGACTTCAGATTTCTTCCTATGGAAATATATCCATGTATTCATGAGAATTTGTCTATAAATGAAACATAGTACATAGACTTACCCAGTGATGGAACCAACACAAGTCCAAACACATCACTATGTACAAGCTCTAATATTTGTTTCACCCTCTTAGCACTAGAGGGGAAACTCACCCGATTCCACTTCCCATATAGACAATGTATATAGAAATCAAAATCCAAAGAGAAATTAGACATACCTTCTACCACACCATTACCATGAAGTATTTGAAGGCCCTTATCTCCAATATGTCCAAGCCTTTTATTCCATAGCATGGTCTTTTCTCCGAGACCACAAAGTTTTATGCTCCACTTTTAGGAACCACAAAGTTTTCTGCTCCACTTTCAGGAAACACAAAATTGTTGCACCCATCAATAACAGTGCTACCCAAAATCTTGTATAGAGTTCCAATCCGAACTCCCCATATCAATAACAGTTCTCCCCGAACCATCTTGTACGTATCTTTCTCATACACTATTTTTACACCTGCATCATCCATCTTGCTCACATAAATCGGATTTCTGGCCAATGCAAGAATATTCAGAACACCCGGAAGTGTTTTAATCCCTCCACCTTACAACTTCAGTTTGAATTTTCCATGTCTAACGATTCTAGCCTTCCTTTCATCCCCTGAGAAGACATGACCACCATCATATTTCTCATACTCGTAGAACCACTCCCTATGGGGAGTGAAGTGAAAGGATGCACTTGATTCAATCAACCATGCCTCATGATCTACATCTATACCTGAAGAAGAAGTCAAGTACACATCCTCACCTTCATCTGAGGTGGTTTTCACCTCTGTAGAAGGAGCATCATCAGATCCATTTTCTTTCTCAGGAGATTCAGATCTACAGTCCTTTTTTAAGTGCCCTTCCTTTCCACATTTCCAACATACCTTTACAAGTTTTCCTGGAGATTTAGATCTCCCTCTAGATTTAGATCTCCCACACGATGACTTATTTTTGTTTCTGTTCTATAACCATCCTCGTATAAACAAGGCATCACCATTCTGGCCCTCCATATTTTTCTATCTCGTCTCCTCTGACAGCAAGAATGAGACTATTTCATCAAACTGCAAGGTAGTTGTATTGCTACCTATTGCAACAATTAGACTATGCCATGAATCTCGTAGAGAACAAAACAAACTGATGCACTTATCTTCATCTGAAATTTTAATATCAATAGATAACAATTGGCTTACCATGGTATTAAAGGCGTTCAGATGCTTTGTCACCAAGTCTCCATCCTTCATCCTCGGGTTATACAACCTTTTTCGTAGAAACGGTTTATTCACCAAAGACTTATATTGGTACAAAATCCCTAACTTGTCCCGCAAATCCTTTGCTTAATTTTCCCCTTATACATTCAACAATATTGAATCTAAGATACAACACTATATTGTGCTCTTTGCCTTCTAATCCAACTTCACCCAGTCTTCAACTGACATTGCCGTTGGTTTAGTACCTAGATCTACCATGCTCCACTAATCTTTATCCACCTGCAGATCCTCCATCTTGAGTTTCCACAACTCAAAACTCTGACCATTAAAATTATCAATCTCTATCTTTCCACTGCTCGCCATCTTCTTTCACCACAATAATCGATCCCACAGATATCCCACTGAACAAGGTTTACCATAGGCCCGAGTAAAACCCCTCAGTAACAAAGGCGTCCCCTTGAAGCTTAAACAACTCTGATACTAGATGTAGGTTTTAACCTCGTACAGAAATGACCTACATAAAAATTCTAAAAATAGAAAATAAACAGTGGCGAGAGCATAAAACATAAAACAGATATACACAGAGATTTTCTCCTCGATCCCAAAATCGGGATTACCAGATTGATTTTTCATTATATTCCTTTCAATATATAATATATATATATATACAATACACACATGTTGAAGCATCCATAAACCTCAATCCATTAACCCTGGATTAGAACAGTAGTTCCCTTGATCAGATCTACAAAATACCATGGGCAGAATACCATCATGCCCAAAACCATGTCCGAAATCCATGCACAAAACCATAGGTAGTTCCGCCCACCTACTATAGGGTCCAAAAAAAAATATCCCTGAGGCGCTACCCCGGACCCCATAGAGGGGGGCTACTCCCCCCCTCAAAACCCCCGATAGGGGGGGTTTTCTACCCCACTATGCTTGACGTAATGAAGGGGGAGTTGGCTACCCCCCAGCTTCGTGCCTCGGACTAGTCATGGAAAGAATATAACACACACCCAACACTAACAATTCGTACACCGATTCTAACCTTCATTTAGCCCCACAATTTACTATCACTTCTTCCTCATCATATGGAATACATTAGGAAGGTTTTTCAAGTTTCTAAAATCTACATGTATGTTGGGATTATCAAATATTTCCTTGGGGGTCTCTTGTCTGCATTTTCTAGGATAATTCGTCATATCTTAATGCCAATATTCCTAATAAGAATTTTTTTAGAATCTCATTAAATGAAGTGAGTGGATTTTAAAATCTAAACCTCTATTGGACCTATGAATTTAGTTTTTTAAAGAAACTTTATTCATTATAAGGAAACTACTAAGGATATTAGTGTTATATGTTTACTTTTTATAGCCATGCTAATGCTTAGTGTTGTTAACATGGATGAGTGCCATGATTCGGGTATGGCTTATAAGAGGAAACATAAACAGATAGAAAAATTCCATGAGATTAGTCTAGAAAGAGAAACTTCTAAAGAGATAGAGAAGGAGAAAAGAGCAATAGGACTAGTCTATGGTGATACATTATTCAAAATAAAAAAGTCCACCAGTTTGTCAAGGGGGAGACATATACTGAATGTTTAAGGAGGACACACACCTAGAGCTATCACTATCTAGGGGATATAAAAATCCTAATGCATGGGGATTCCAAGCCATAAAAAGATCTATATCTAGATTAGCTATGCTCAAGTGCATAAAATTTTTGTCTTGGATCATCTTACATATAGATAGCAACAATAGAATGATCAAACATAAAGAGGGAAAAATTATCATATCTTTCCTTGTTTCAAAATTAGAGGTGTATTATGAGTTTCGTGCTCCAAAAATTGATCTCGTAGATAAATGGGTCATGTAGCTCATAGTTGACTACCATCAACTTATGAATACGATGGATTCTTGAAGGAAATTTAGGTTAATTAGTACAATCATATATCCAATAGAAAATATCCAAGCAACATAAAAGCTAACTATGGCCTTAATAAATAGGTTATATGGGGAGGAGTTCATTACAAAATTCAAAGATGATTGATTTTCGTTAATCTATAAAGTGAGGAAAGTGGGGACAATATTCAACTAGGCATCTATTTTATTAGTTGTGTTGAACTAGGCCATTTCAAGAGTTAAATATTTGGAAATATGAAATCCCCCAAATCTCTACATGACTTCCTACTTAATGGATGAGATATGTGCAACAAACATTTTTTGAGGTTTGGGTTTGCAAAGGATTCCTAGGCAGAAGCCCATCCATGTGTATTTCCAAGACCTTTGGAAACACAAATACATAATTCACTATACTAGGATCTATCAGTAGTTATTCACGTTGATTTTTCGTAAACCAACACAATGCATAGCCAAAAAGGCTATGTAGTTGATAAGTTACAACAATGACTAAGATGTGACTAAAAAGAGTACACAGCTCTTCACATTTGGAGCTATCAAGCCACCACACCTCCCTTTGAATATTTGGAGCTATCAACCCCCACATCTACCACCTACATTTATACTAGACAAATTAGTTCTAAAAGAGATCTTATTAGACATACATAAATGGAGTTGGAGTTATCATCATTTAAGATAAGTGTAGGTTTTAACCCCGTACAGAAATTACCTGCATACGAATTCTAAATCACAGAAAAATAAAACATGCGAGAGCATAACCCATAAAACACATATACACAAAGATTTTCCACTGGATCTCAAAACCGAGACTACCAGCTTGATTTTTCATTATATTCCTTTCAAGGTTACAATACATAT